>JAOPJO010000025.1:21144419-21156184 GCA_027123675.1 Molva macrophthalma | reverse complement strand
AACCCCCTATATAGACCAAATAAAGACAAATGTTAACCCACTATATAGACCAAATAAAGACTCAAAAATGTGTAGTGCACCACTGAAAACCAAACCCAACACCATTAAAGTGGCACGCATGCCTGGGGCCTGACGGCCTTGGTAAGAGTACATGTTAGGAGTAGAAAGGATAAGTAGGATAAACTGGTATTTTGGTAAACGGTGCTAAAATAAAAACAAAACGCTACAGTGTCACAGCATAGATCAACCAGGCTAAAATAATAAAATGCTATCAAATCATGGATTAAATGATAATCAGCGCTCTGCCAGTAGTCTCTTGTGGTCTGACTTTGTGGAAATTCGGGTTCTGTTTGAATTGGTCTGCTTGTGCCTATATAGTCCACTAATTAGTTTGGCCCCATTTTGTAGTGTTGTCCAAAATGTGACTATCCAAATCTGGTTTCCCACATAGTGCACTACTTCATACCCATAATACACCGTAAAGAAGTGTAACACTGACTGCTTATATCCCATGATGCTTTGCAGTTTTCATTGGATTCATCCAATACAGTTGGTCCAGCACATGCAGGTTCCTAATGCAAATGAGCTATAAAGTGCTAGGCAGTAGGCAGGGAGCCATGGTGCTAGCTGTAAGGTATCCCCTCTCACCTTCACATTGGGATCCCAGTTCCTGTGTTCCACCGCAGTTTGAAGGCCTCCCTGGTATACCTATGTCAGAGCTTTGTGATGGTTCGAGACAATTCATCCAATCTAGTCCCACCGATCCAAGCTGCAGTTCCTATCCAAACATAACATGTAGGCAGTAGCCCATCGATGCATAGATGTGTCATACTGCCGTTCTTTAGCCCTCAGATGTCCCATGAAGCTCTTTACTTTGGGGTCTGTAGCCATCAGGGACGACAGTTGCGACAGTTTCTTTGGTGGCCCTCCCTTGAGATCTGAGAGAGGTGCACTATTGTCCTCTCAGTTTCCCTGGCAGGGTTATAGTAGGTGTGGGAGCAGCAATAGTTTTCAAATAGTTTTCGATGTGAGCTTTCACGTTTCCAACTGAGATGTTGGGATGAGACCAACACATTAACTTAAAGCTCATACTAAACACTGTAACTTAAGAGTTTTGATCTACCAATGGATGATGATGTATAGTCCCCATGTCAGAATGACCATTGGAGAAGACAGCTCTTATATATTGCTATAAAGAGGTTTCTATTTGAAAGGTCAAAGGATTCAAGGTCTAAGCTATCTGGCTTAGACCTGTTCACAAGTTACATGGCCTTTGGTTTTCTCTGCTGATTGAGCTTGTGGGACTATACAAGGTAAGACCTCATGAGGGGAGGCATGATACAATGCATGCAGTTAAACATGGACTCTACCAAGGCAAGCATTTAATTGTGGAAGCAAGAAATGTACTGGGCATGAACAAACCCCTGCCTTGCTTCAGAATGTTTTTTTTTAATTGCTTGTTGAATGTCTTTCCTGTCTATTGTGTGTCTGGCCTTTGCCCTGCACACCAGTGAGTGTGTCAGGGGATATCTCAAGCTTATCTGCTCCTGCTACGACTCACTGGTTAATGTTCACTCAGCTGCCCTGAATACGATCAAGGTTCAAAGGTCACTTTAAAAAGAGGGAAATGACGACTTCTCAGGGCTGAACGTGAAAGAAGAAGAGCAACAGGGAAGGAGACTAAGAGGAAGGATTTATGCAAGGCAAAGGAGCTTATGATGGAGGTCACACAGTTTCAGAGTAAGTGTTTTTCATCCTTCAGATACTCTTTCAGAATATATTCTAGTACTATTCGCATATTTTGCTCATAACCAACAGCAGGACATTTGTAATGAGATGATGTTTGGGATTGGTGTAAGGAGCTGCTGTTGTATAAAGATGTAATGTTATCGATGCATTTGA
The DNA here is from genome assembly GCA_027123675.1 of Molva macrophthalma. Taxonomy (NCBI): domain Eukaryota; kingdom Metazoa; phylum Chordata; class Actinopteri; order Gadiformes; family Lotidae; genus Molva; species Molva macrophthalma. Next base: position 21,154,282 of record JAOPJO010000025.1, on the reverse strand, counting down.
ACCACAAGGTAACACAATAGGGAACTGTTTTATGACTAACCTTGGGTAATCTTTATTTTTTAATTTGTTTTTTTTTCAGAGATTGGCATTGGTCTCACAGGGTTTGGAATCTTTTTTGTGCTTTTTGGTGTATTGCTGTACTTTGACTCGGTCTTGTTGGCATTTGGAAATGTAAGTCATGTTTTTAAATCAGCAATGAAAACACAATCCTTTCATATTTAGACATGTAACCTTCCAAAGTAGAAACAGCCCCATTCCAAAATGTTTCTTAATCATTTCAAATGGATCAAAATCTAGGAACAAATCAAGAATGGAAATGAGTGCCTTCCATGTTTGTTGTGGTTTGATCTATTGTGATAACAATATAATTTCATAATTTAATATATGCCTATTGATGAACTAACTGCTTAATTAATAATAAAAGTAGAAGGGAACTGGCCAAATTGTACAATATTTATTTTATCAGTAAAGTATGTGGAAATCAGTTAAAATTCACTTGATGTTTTTGGTGAACTTATTTCTAGTAGCAGTATTAAAGTAATCTCGAAGATATTCCTGTACATGTGTTAGGTCACATCTATCGCCGTATGAGGTAACATGGTGATATGGTGATTGAACCATGGCCCACTGATTAAAGTGCTGGCATTGTGGTATTATCAATGTTACAAACTGGGTGAGGGTGGTGACATTCCCAAGGAAAAATCCCAAGCGGCACAGTTAGTGACGTGGTTGTTCCACCAGAAAGGTCAGGCGGAGCTAACATTTGTGATGATAGGCTCACGTCATCAAGTGGGAGGCACACTGGTCTGTCTCTCCAACTGTGACTACGTTAGTTGTTTTTTGCAACAGACTCGCAATTCAACTCACTTGTGTGTGAAGTGGCGTACGGTTCTTTCTGGTCGCTGCTAGCGTTGCCACAGAACCAACTGCCCACTGACTGACGTCACACAGACGACACTGTTTGGATCTCTGAAAAGTGAGGTCCCAGAACACACCTGCAGTTAGCGCTTATTGCCATAGGTGGCGCCAAAGAGAGTGCAACAGATATCTCTGAGAGTACCACTTTAATAATGTTGCTTTGTTGTCCATATGTTACTTGTGACCAAATGTCACTAGTAACAATAATTGGAGTCTAGTATAGGTATAATTGATACCATCCATACCAAAACAACATATGAACAATTTATATTATAATATTATAAATATATTATTATTTATATTATTTATAAACCCCCCCCGCATGAAAAAAGGTTTGCTCTTCCCTTGATAACCTGAGGACGATGTTCTGTAACGTGTTGTTAGATTCTCTTCCTGGCTGGATTGGTCTGCATCATCGGCCCCAGGAGAACAGCCCATTTCTTCTTCCAGAGGCAGAAATTTCGGGGATCTTCGTTCTTTCTCGGGGGCGTGACTCTGGTCCTGCTCCGTTGGCCAATCATTGGCATGCTTGTGGAGAGTTATGGCTTTGTTCTTTTGTTCAGGTGAGTTCATCAGGTTGTATGAAACACTTTATCATATCGTTCAGTCATAAGTCATTTTGTAAGTCTTTAGAGGATGATGAACTAACCATTAACAAAACAGAAATATACAATTGTAGACCAAGTGCTCAGCCTACCAGCCTACCCAGTGGACTGTACCAACTGGTAGGCGGATCGATCCATCATACATCTGGGTGGACACCACTTGTGATGTCACCAGAGGGTCGATTTTGACATGGCTTGTAATGGCTAATCATCCTGCCACATGGTGGTCACACATGGCACTTATTAATCATCTACAAATGGATATTCATGTTTTGTTAATGATAAGTTCATCATTTACTAAAGGCCTAAAAATGATTTGACCTATATTTAGTTATTACGTTATTATAAGAAAAAAGACAACATTGTTTGTTGAAGCAAGGAATACATCAACAGTAAGCAGATAATTCAGAAGTATGATTAATGCAATATTTCTTTCACTTTGCTGTTTTTATCCACATAGGTCATTCTTTCCAATGGTTTTTGGATTCATGTTCTCAATAATAAATAATCCATTCCTTGATGCGGTGAGTAAAATGTAACTCTGAACTATGGTGCTGGTATACCAATCTCTGGAAATAATGTTTCATTCAAACATCTCTTAAACTTACTATTTATATGACTGATGATTTTGAAACTCACCCAATGCAGTCATATTTTCCATTGATGTGTTAAATGATGATCCTGACTCCTTTCTGCTCTTTTCTTTCAGTTGTTCAGAAAACTATTCGGAAGCAACACGTCCATGGTTTGAATAAGGAAATTATTCTTTTATTTAATATTTTCTTGTTATAGAAATTAGTTGTATTTATTATTAAATATGTCTGTTCATCTATTTGCCGTCTCTTTCTATGTAGCAGTGATGTTTGTGTCAAATCTAGTATTTGTTAGTGAATAATGGAACCCTGTGGCCTCCTCACAAACATCTTTACCCAAAGTAGCTTAATCTGCCATGATTATCTTGATAAACAAAATGTATATATCAAATAACCTTTGGAATGGATTTTCCGGCAGAAGCAAAGCTGACATAAACTTCCGTTGTGGTCCACAAAAACACGTCATCCTAGTCAGTCCCAAAGAAGAAGAAGAAGAAAAAGAAGAAATGTCATCCCTGGGTCACTCGAAAATCCACATTTGAATTGAAAGGACATCATCCATCAGTTACATAAAATAACACATACCATAGCAGCTCAGATAACTAACGCAACACAACGCAAAGACAATGATTCAAACAACACGCAAGCTGCGTGGTTTCAAGGATGGCAGCGGCCATATGAATCACCATGGCAACGATAGAAAACATTGACATTGAACCTTGACATACCTGATGTATTGCTGTTTCTTTGAACAGTGGTTAGGGGGCTAACATGTTCATATGGGTCGTTTTGGACAACCTATACAAACACCCTATTCTGTCGTTTAGGTTGGAGATCACGTTGCACTACAGCCTGTGCACAGGCAATAGTAAAGAACATTGCCTCCCAGACTTGACTGTATATTGATGTGTTTTTAGTTGTCTTCTTTCTTGAACCTAGATCCCATCTAGATACCATCTTAGATACTAGATACTAGAAACCATCTGTCTAGATGGTAAAGGGAGGGCCATGAATTTATTATACGTCTATGTGAATGATTCTGTAATGTATTTAGGCATTTTTATGTCACATAACAAAATAGTTTATTTTGAATGTATGTGTGGGATTTTAATATAATTCTTGAAATTATATATTCCCTTACAATTTGCATTGAATGCATATTAATGAATAAACACACCTCAACAATTTTAAATCCATTAAATATTAATGATAACCAAAAATCGTCATTGGTCATGAAATTTGTTCACCATTTATGTGATTAATATATGAGAAATACAAGTATTAGCTTTGCTAGTATAATTAAACTCAACATACATACTAAGTCATTATATTTGCTGATTATTTCTGAATGTCAATCATTAACGATTACAGCTTCAATCATTGTATTAAAGGCATATATGTAATTGATAAGTCGTTGCATCAATGGTTACAGTGATCCTGCTATCAAAAAAACCCTTTCATGGATTTGAAGGGAACACTCATAAATACTGCAAATTGTTTGTCTGCACTTGTTTTTGTGCACCTCGCTGTCCTGCATCACACCAGCGATGATTACGGGGGGATAGAGAAGCTATAAAGCCTCAGCAACAGAAGGTACGGACCAGCACACACACAGAGAGCAGCAAGCCCCCAGCACACAGGTGAGATCATTTACTTATGAATGTTCAATTCATTGCAGCCTTCACAGCATGGTCTTCATTATGGCATGAATTGTTTCAGGGATTTTAAAGCATTCATTAAAAATAAAAAACTCTGCACAGGTTATGAGTATATTGCGGATTTCTAATGAGCTGCCAAATGATTTACAGAAGAGTGTGTACATTTGTGTCTTCATTTGTTTGAATATCTACAAATATCTACAAACATTTTTTTAAAATCTTTTTATGATGCTATATTCCCGTGGCATAAGCTGTTGTGTTAAACTGTTAATCACAGTCTGTTAACAGCCCCCCTTAACCTGCAGCCTCAGGGGCATTGCATTGTTTAGATCCAACTTTGTGAAGCATGGGGTGATTGAATGGCACAGGCCCCCTCACACACGACTGAGGAGTTCATTCTTTCAGATGAAAATCGATCGGTGCTGTTTAAAGGAGTATCCATGTTAATGTTGGTTTGTAAGATCTGTTTTTAAAACAGGAGAGAAGAAAACACTCTGTTTTTTTATTAACTCTTCTGAATGTCAAAATAAGTGAATGTATTGTTCAGAATGTGTAGGTTGTGAATGTTCCCCCTCACTGTGTGAACACAGTTTTGATCCTGGGCTGTTGACGGTAGAAATACTTCAAACCTTTCAACTCAGTCTGGTTGCCTGGGCAGCCCACATGCAGTGAGGGCAGTTGGGGAATCACTTCTCACACTCAGGCTGGGTTCCTGTAGCTTCCCAAGAGCAGTCATACTCAACTCCTGCTGCACAGAAAATATTGACATAAGCTTTGTGTTGCAACATGAGAGAAAATGGGGGGTCAGGCTATTCTCCAGCCTATTCTCCAATCACAGAATAGCTTGTTTGTCAATAGGACCCAAATTAACCAATCGGCGCCACTGCACCAGCGCAGAGTGGTCGAAGAAACCAGCCTAATGTCACAAAGGTCAAGGGTCATCTGCCAAAAACAAAATGGATGACATTCATTTGATACTCAGCAGAAAATGCAATATTTCAAGATAGTTTCGGCATTAAAATGCATTTCGATAACTTTTCTAGCGAAAATTTGATTCAGTTAATGTGTAAGATGTTTTGTTTATTAGTTAATGCAATGTTTAGATGTTCTTTAAATAAAACCATTGTTTTCCAAGTGACCCAGGGAGAACATTCATTCTTCTTCTGTGGTACGTTCTAGGCCCACAGGCTTATATATATATGGTCTACTAAATTGATCAATATGGAGACTCTATCTCTAAACAATTAGTAGGTGACCTAGGGGTCAAGGAAATTTGGGAGTGAGCTAGAGACCTGTGGTCTCTTTTATATGAAAGAGGGCATATACGATTATCCATTCGGGGGCTCTATCCCTACAGGAAGTCACTCACAAGCATGATCAAATGCGCCATTGAAACCCATTGGAAATAAAAGGCATTGCATTTGAATCTCGATTAATTGGAAAGCGATAGGAACCATTAGACCGATCAACCAGGGGGACCTTGGGATTGATCTGTGCAAATCTGGAGTCTCTGCATAAAGGGGCCGTGATCAGCGGCGTCACCTTGAGCCTAAATCTGAGACCACACCCCACCCCCCTGGGGTCCGAGAGGGACGTGGTTCAGTGGACCACTTTATTACATTTCCTGGGGAACCGTTAGATATTTCACAAAGCTGAATTTTAAAGTGTTGGAAGTATATTGAATATATTTAAGAAATAAAATCAACATTTCGTTATGCTGCTCATAGACGAGGAACTTAGGCTCAGCCTTACTGTGGGAAATGAAAAGGGAAAAGTACCTAATCTCTGTGATGGTAGAGAATCACTTCATTATAAAGGTCAAGCGACCACAGGAGAGTTTATTTATTCATTTATATCTAAAACTGTCCTTAAGATGTTCCTTCAAAGGCAGTAAATGAAAGGATTATTGGATTTGCTGTTGAACTCTTCTTTTCTCATTTTCTTTATTATTTGAGTTTATTATATATATAGTTTTAGGCATTTTGTCTGTGTGTGTGTGTGAGAGTGAGAGAGATTTATATACATTTGCTTTTATTTACACTCATTAATTTATAATACAGTGGTAAACAGCAATATGAAAGTCGACAAATATAACAACAATTAAATATGCAGTGAATATAAAATATGAATATAAAGTGTATGTAACATTCTTGCTAATCAAATAATAATGATATGAATCAGTTCTTGACCATGTGGTGGTTTCCTCTCCCCCATCATGGATTGAACAGCGAAAGGAGTGAAAGGCTGATCTGACTTTGCAGATGAACTGAAAGCCATTTTCCCGCCGGCAAATGGCTTTCACTTCCTCTGCGAAGTCAGATCGGCCCCCAGGGAATCTCGCCTGGTGGACTTTAAATTAAATAATTATTAAGTTATAATATTGGCCGTCTTGGCCTTATTGAAACCCTGTTTGGTTGGACACAGAGTCAATTGAGTTAGGCGTATTGACTTACCCTCCTGCGGTGTGGCTCCAGGCAATGCACAGAACAACCTTCACTTCTCTTAACCTCTTTCCAGCTTGGATGAAATGTTTTTGGTTTAGGGTCTCAAGAAAAATGTGACATGAACGCATCGTACTCCACATTCTGTGAACCAGTGATCTGTTCTCCCCTATGTAGGATTAAATTGCTTTATAAAAGCCCAAATCAGGATAGTCGGAAACGTCCAAACATCTTATAATTATAGAGAACATCTTATACATCCAAATATCATCTAGTGCCCAAACACATCTGTATGGTACAGAAGAACAGGTCAGGTATCCTCACATCTCCAAAGAGCCTTGATTGCAATTTATTAGTGGGATTATTTCGAAATTGCGCTATGATTCATATATCACTTGGATGTTTACACTCTTTGTATTTTACAATCATTTTTTACAATCATTTGTGCTAATTGAAATTTATAATGTCTAAAATGCAGACCAATCTGTCAATGTAACCAGTTAAGCTCTATGGAGATCTTTCTTTTAAAGCTGCTGTAGGTGAGAGAAGAAAAGAGCAGAAGAGAGCAATATTCTGAAACCAAACCACCAAAAAAAGTGCATTTTACTCCTTTATTCCTAACAAATTGCATTCAAATAAATACTCTTTAATCTTACAGATTGGGAGAAGCTCTTAGCACCATTACCTGTCTGCTAATAATGTCAGTGTCTAAAATATGCTAACTATCAAGTCAGGACAAGCAATTGGATGAAGAAACATAAAGCTAGAAACATGTGATTTGTGTATTATGTAATTTGTGATTCTTCCTGTTTACAAAAGTTATGTTCAATACTAGAATTAATGAAAACTTGTGTTGAAACTCTGTTACTGCTCAAGACCCGCCCCCGCGACGGCACCAGCCCTCTAACTGCACAGACGGCAATTTAGTTCTGCAACCCTGCAATCCACTGCCCGACCCAAAACCGCGTATCCTATGATAACCATGTGCAGAGAAAACTCTCATAGTGATCTCACCGCCTCTGTGGCTCAACCAGCTTCACTCGTAGCTTCACTTCTCAACCAGCTTCACTTTCATTTTAAGGACATATCTTTAAAGCCTCTGTAAAATATATATATTTTTATATATGATTAAAAGTGCCTATTTGTTCATAAATCAAAATTTGAGTATTTGAATTGTTTGTTCAAAATAACGTTTTGCTGATCAGCGCTGTGAACAGGACTGTTTGACCCTGGCAAGCTTGGTGGACATCTGCCACGCAAGGCTCCTCAAATAATTGTACTACGAACCCAGAGTGTAACATTAACCATGTAGGTTACCAATGTCCATATTTGCATGGCAATAATAACCAAGAAGTAATGTACAAGAAACGACAAGCTATGAATCATTAGAGTTATATTTGTCATAGTGAGTTGCCATAACACCGTATCATCAAGAAAGTCTAGGATGGGTCTGACATGGTGTTGAGCGTTTTAAAATACGCGCTGAGCTTCAATCCTGTCCATGTTTTCAGAATACATCCATGGCCAATTGATAACAGAGAGCGTGCCTCATCGCTTGCAACCAAACTAGTCTGTTGCGTTTGGTTGCACATGTTTCTACATCAGCTGGCAGGTCTTCTGTAGCTGGCCCAGACATTGTAATCCTCATCTTCACAGTATAAATGCCAGACCATTTTAGTGTTATTGGTGAACCTGTGGTTTGGTTGCACTAATATTATTTCCGAGACGTCCCTGCTGCATGTATATCAGATGGACTGGTATGAATATATACGATTATTTATTTATATTTATATTTTTTTGCTTCTGATTGGTTCATCGTTCACCCGGGAGTTTAACTCACAGAAATCTATGAACTGATTGGTTTGACAGAATGCTAACCATGTATTTATTATCCAACACCCGCGATCCGACCCGCATGTTCTTTGTTTTACCCAGAAACTGGATCAATAATCAGAAAATATCAATGTGGGATGAAAGTATTTATTAAATATAAAAAGACATTCAATTGCAAATGATCCAACAACTTTTATCCAGTTGCCTTAGCAGAATCAGCTGTCTAGACAAAGAGGAAAACATCACTGTATAGTGGGCATCACTAACTCATGCTATTAACTTCATTAGCATATACAATTCAAACATCCACTTACTCATATAATCACCAGTGCTTGCATTTTTCATTTGTCCTCATACCTTCAAAATAAAGAATCCCATGAGAGCATGATGAGCAAAGAGCTTACTGCTTCACCCAACTCAAGTGTCTTGTTACATGTAACATGTGACGAGAAAAGTTCTCTCATCAAATTCAGTTCAAAGACTATATTGCAATGTCGGTATTATTACATTCTTAATTCTATATTCTTTATTATCATAAAGAAATGTGTAGCCATTACATATGTAAAAGGTTGAACATATGACACAATGGAAAATACAGCTTAATAATGTATATAATTTAAGATGAAAAGATGTTCAATCAAAGATCGAATGTCTTTCCAGTGTCTGAACAATAACATTAGGTATATATTTATAATTCATCTATATGCCCAAATATCTTGATAACAATAAGAATATAACAAAATCTTGACCTCCATTCACATGAATAAGTTAACAGTAGCTATCATTAAAAAAAGACAAAATTAGATACTTTTTGTGCCACGTCATCACCATTTCTGAAACACAGGTTATTGCAAGTGCTAGGGTTGTGTGTGTGTGTGTGTGTGTGTGTGTGTGTGTGTGTGTGTGTGTGTGTGTGTGTGTGTGTGTGTAAAATATATATTGACAGCTGAAAACTTTCCTCAGAATTTGATTGATTTGATGATTACATTGATGACATAAAATAAAAATAAAATAAAATAAAAACAAAGATCAAAATCCAAAGGCCAGTTTAGGTTATATTTGATGATGCTATTGAGCAGTTATTTTAAGTGTACTGAATCATTAGAATCAGTTCACACTGAATCAGGTGTCCCTGCAGACCAACAACGTTACCCTGCCGCTGGGTAACGTTGTTTCAGGACGGGATTTAGTTCAGTTTGTTCACCCAAAAGGTTCGTACTTTTACACAAATCGTTCTGTAAGAAATGTCATAATAGTTTGGTCCTCCTCATTTACATTGTTTGTAAGTTGATAGCAAATGAATAATGGCGTTTACAATATTTCTGCTATATTGTCACTAATTAGCTGCTTGAAAACAAAGTTAGATTGATAACCTTTAGGTGTCCCGAAATGTAGACCAAACTCTGTAAATCCTCAAACCCATTCGATTCAGGCAATTCCAAACTGTAAACGGCCTCCAACTTGAATAGAAAAACTGTAGAAGAAACAGAAAGGAAGCATCCGAGTGCTTTTCTCTTTCCCTTCTTCATGTATGATCGTATGGACGCGAACTGCAGATATCCTGATAAGGAAATTGACCAGCAGTCTCAACATTGGTGCATCATGTTGCTTGTGCACATGGACGTCCTTAGGAGTTAGGATGATTCCAGGGGCGCAGCACTGACGAGGGCGCCCCAGAGGACACTATATGCAAGTACATTTTGGCGAAATATTGATTCATTTTTTATTTTTTCAGATGAAATCATCAAATTAAATGAACATGTGGTTTGTTTCTCCATTTTTACAAAATCATTAGAAAGTCTTCACCCTATTATC
>JAOPJO010000025.1:20911576-20932698 GCA_027123675.1 Molva macrophthalma | reverse complement strand
GGGTTCGGGTCTCCCGTCCTGCTCCAACAGCAGGGCCGATACTTACTCTTCCTCCTGCTTCATTGTTTAAAGGCCAATGCTTATGTGAGAATGGAAGCAGAGTATAGGTTTACAAATATGAATTGATGAATGAATGTATACATAAAGCATATAAAAGGAGAATGTCAGTTTGCTTGAAATGCCACTGCAGATAGGGGGACATTGATATTTACTACAAATAGCCTTTTATTTTATTTTGATCATAGCAAAGTGCATGAATAAAAATGCAGGTGTTTGATGGTATTCTCATATTCACGAGGGAGCTGTGGACGATTAAATGTAATTATATTTAATGTCCTTTATTGGCCCATGAGGAAGGTGGTTTTGGACTAGTTCTGCAGTATATTCTTGTTGGAGGACGTGCATATGGTTGGACAGGATTCATGTGCTGCTTTATGAGCGCCCCCTCTTGTAAAGAAGTACTTCATCCAAAACCCTTAGGCTTCATTATACCACACACAAATAGAATCACAGACAAACAGGAAATAGGTTTTCCTTATCAAAGCTGCCAAAGCTTTTTTACCTTTTATTTAATTGTTTATCTAAATGAAGGGTTTTAAACATTTCTGTTCCCCCATTTTCTGCCCTGTCTCTGTCCTACAAACGTCTCCCAGGCTGGCCTGAGGAACATAGAGGAGGAGTCTGCCCCAGAACTAACCAGGACCATATCAGGGCTGCTGCTGAATGAGGAAGAGCTCAACGAAGCTGACGAAGGAGCCATCTTCAGGGTGAGGTGGCAGGCAGATAGAAAGGGACGGACAGGAAGATGGAAGTGTCTTTTACATCCATATTGAGACTAAAAGTTGAACAACTAGAGACAAATAGACCTACAGTGGTTACAGCCAGGAGAGGATGCTGTTGATACTGAGTCAAATCCTCTCAATGTTTCAAAATCAAATACAGGTCACATAAAAACCCAAACAAAATGATGGCAGCATTATTATTTTTCAATGAATGTAAAAACTTGACACTTCTCAGCTTACATCAGCTATTTCTACCCAGCTTAAAGTTACAGTTACTACAGTTAGGTAACGTTTACATATAACAGACATTGTTTTTTTTAAGATGTAATATAATGGGTCATTTAATTAAAAAAATTATATATTTAACTTTACTATCTTTTTATATTTTGTATATCTTTTAATCCAGCGCCAAGGAGGCCTATTCGGGGAATCCGCTGGGTTCTTCTCCAAAGAACATGAAACTGACGCTCCGCAAGTAGCCAACCAACGACCACTTCAAATGTCGGAGGGTCAACAATAACAACATCCACAGAGTGTCTAGTCATCCCCATACTCTGATCTACTGAATATGGTCATATTTAATTTATTAATCTGTAACTATTGACAAATTCTAATTCCCAGCAGCTGGGCATGGTACCGTAATGAGCTAAGTTTGACACACTCTTCCAGGCAAAGGTGTCATTTTACCTCATCAAGCATCAGCCTTATGATGAGCTAGTGTTTTTTTTTATTAATAATGTAATACCCTCATTTTTTTCCATTATTAGTTTCACTTACAAAACTGATTCCCTGTCATAGGTCCACTGAATTAATTGCAGGTTTTTGTTTTTTATTCCATGATTGATCTCATTGCCATATTTTCTTTTGAAAATATCTCAAGCCAAAGTACTTCATTCAAGTTGACATGTTTTGAGCTCTTCAAATAAAGCTCCTGTAAAACCATGGTGAACTTGGTGAGTGGTGAGTTTGTTCTACAAATCTAAAATCCATAATGTTTGTGCCAACAAAAACACCATTGGTATTGATACAGACAACCAAATGTATCAGAAATCCACAGCACTATGAGGTTTGTTCATTGTATACACACTTGTACAGGTACTAGTTTTTAGGCTTATATATATCGGAAAAACTCGGCAGAGCCAGAGTAAAACATGCAGCTAAATGGAAATGATTGATGAAAATGTGTCAATGAGTTCTAGATGAGTCTCTAGATGAGTTCCCATCTAGATGATTGTACTGTAGCCTAAATGCAACTTCTCAAGATGACGGTCAGGGTGGTTGTCAGGTAGCCTGGGAATCAGACAAATCTTGCGAGCTCATGGTTCATGTGCTCTGCAGATAAGTTCTGGCTAACATGAGGCGAGTTAAATAAGATGACTGCGCATAGGAGCGCCGTAGAGGCATTTTCAACAACAACAAAGACGAATTTTACTTTAGTACCCTGACCGAGTAGGTTACATCTTGAAATGATATAGTTACCTTTGTTTTTTGCTATAAGCTTCTTGAGACCGCCCTGATATTCACGTTTGCATTCCGAAATGAATATCAGTCTAGCCTTACCTTTGCGCCAATTGATTTCCAAATATGGGCGCAGATTAACATTGTAAAACCGAAAACTCCCTCCCCCGAGCCCTGATTGGTCCTAGCATTTTCACATGTTTGGAAAAGGCTTTCAACGGGATTGAGGCCAGACCAGGTGCCCAGGACTGGTCCCGTGGCTGATGGCAAAAGATGCCTGCTGGCATGCTGTGATATTGCAACCCAAAAAGATAAATAAAGCCTTTCCCCCCATACACACTCAGTTATTAGAACACCTTTATAAAAACATTTTAGGAGACGTGTAGAACTCTGTTCAAGTTACAACATATGTTTTCAAATATTTACTCTGATATCTTTAAATAGTGCCTCAGATCCATGTAAAGTAATTTATTTGTTTCTGAAAGCATCGCTGGGTAGGCCTCTAGGAGCAATGCACAAGGCTCTTGTGAACGAGCAGAAATCAGCCACCGTAGTTGGATTTGACTTACGTATTTACAATTGAAGTAGAGTTTTGTGGTTCTGCAGCCAGGTTAGCACCATGGAGGTACCCTTATTATACATCCATGGATGTACCATACCTTTTTTAATCACAACGGTATGCAATGCTTTCTATTAGAAAACAGAACAGATCGTTTAGACAACACTAAGCTAGCTTTCTGTAGACAGACACAACGCACTTCCCTCTCCAGCTCACTCCCCGTTTTCCCAGGCTCTTCCTTTAACAACCCAACTCCTGCGAGACTTCTCACTGAGCGAGACTTCTCACTGAGCGAGACTTGGTTGGACACCATAACAAACAGACCGTGATCAAACAAAAGAGAAAGTTGTATTTCTCTGTAGGGATCCTTTCCATAATGATAATGATAATGTCAGTGGTAAAAACAAGCACTTTTTAGAGGACACAAACTGTTGTCTACATTAGTCCCTTAGATCCAAAATGATCAGAAAATAGGGCCAAGGCAATGCCTTTTAAATCTTGTTACATGTTTAACAATGTTACTTTTAGTAATTGGATCAAAAACTGTCTTTTGATAAACATAATGGCATTTGCCATAGCAATTGCATTATGTAAGTTATAGGCTATTAACCCCCTGAGGGTTTAGTCATGTAATAACATAATAATAATAATAATGTAAAAGTATGAATCACTACAGATAATAGGCTTATATGCCATACTTACAGTAGGGTAATGGCTTTAAGAGGGGGGTTGTATATCAGATCATGTGGATATAATACATTTTTAACTATAACATAAGATTAGTAGAGAATAGCACCACTTTACATATTAAACTAGTATCAAGAAGCTCTAGGCTTGAGCTTTGGTGTGGTTCACCACACGCTGACCGAAGAAGTCGGATGTAAGCGAGTTTTTGCGTGTTCGAGGGGTTCCAGAGGTTCCAGAGGAAGCCATTTCATTAATGGAAGAGCAAAAGGTGAGTGATAAATAAATATGTGTTGATTTGGTGCCTGGCCTAATCTCAGAATTTTGACTTTAAACTCTGAATTCTGGCTTTAAACTCAGAACTCAATTTGTGTCCCTAATCCCCTTCCGTATATACGTGATGGTTTTATAATGTTAAATTAAGCTGTATCTAAAGAATCCTGTAATAATCGTAAAATAATTGCAATACATCAATCACACAATTTAATTGTGTTTTATTGGTTTGCAGAAAGTATATCATTTTTTTAAATTCAATTAATTATATACATTATAATCTACTCCTGTCTATCTCATACTATCCCTACTAAATTATCATATCCAATGCTCTTTTTAACCAATTATCTTATTCTGTTTCCCTAATATAATACATGACGGCTGCTGAAACACTTCCGGTATAGGATACACTGACGTATACTCGGACCCCATGACGATTTGCCGGCCGATGAATCTGCTCCTCTGGCAAAAGGGGGAATGGCGTATATGAATGACGGTCAATGACAATATCTGGCTATCAGGCTGAGAGAACGAGTGGAATCGCTATAGAAAGACTATCGGAACGCAGCCCACAGCCACACGCTCAGAAAGAGCCGCGAGCGTTCTTATGCTTTTACTTCGAAGGTGAGCCTCGGCGGAAACAGAAGTGTTTTCTAAATTAGCTGCCTGGATAAATGCACTAGCCAGATGCGGTTGTGATCACCGAGAGTAACAGAGTTTCTGCTCGCAGGTAAAGGGGACTTCTTTTGTGTCATTTTACCCAAATGCCAAATAACTATCGGGCTAGTCTCTGTCCTTTTTAATTTTAAATGCATTGGGGTCTATTTTATGTACATGCTTGAGCTAGCTAGCTAATAACATGCTACTTTAGCTGATTAGCTAAATCTGCCACGGAACTAGGACAGGTCACTCCTTCTGTCTAGCAGCTTCAATGTGTGACATTGGCTAACAAGGCATGTCAATTGTAAACCAACCATCCGTTTTAAGTGCGTATTCGTCAGCATTATACACAACTAAGACTCAGTATCGACCATGTAAGGTCTAACTATTGATTCACAGAGCAGAAGGGTAGACCTACACGACTCATTCAGAACTGGACTTCACAACACGATGTTAAAACTGTACTGGGGTTTATCTATGAATCATACCGTGCTCAGCAGCTAGGGATGCACTGATGCGATTTTTGAGTTTACGTTTGCCTGCTTGTCGACACCGAGTAACGATACGAGTACTTTAATAAGAAGTCGTCGTAATCCCTCGTCATCTATAACCTTAGTTACTATAACTGCTCTCGGGTTGTCTCTTAAGCATGTTCTTGCCTCTACTGTAGTATAGTTGGTTGTCGCTGTTAGCTGCCACTAGCTACATCACACGGTCTGTCCTCAGCACCATGACAGTGTTTTATCAAGTTGCTAGTACAGAATGCACTCATGCCCCTTCTGTGACCCAGCAGTCGGTTATATACTACCTTACTGGGTCACATATAACCGCATATGTATATTTACACGCAATAACCACAGGGTCACATTCTGATGTCAAAGCCGATCGCTGGGATTAATCTACATTAGTCTTTTAAAATACTTCCCAATGTCGTATGGAATATTTGAGGTGACCTAGAGTACCAATGCATGTGTTAATATAAAAAGCACAGGAATTACTCTGCTGATACGTTGCGAAACAAACGTTTCACTCCACTTCTTGTGTCACTGAGTCTTTTTATGGTTCAACCATGGTTGTTTACGTCCATGGTTGTGCGCAGCACTCCAAACATGACTGCACGCTGCAGGCGACCTGAGGGGGCAGCATTCCCTGCACGTTTTGGCAGCGAAGAAGAGCAGAGTGCGTCCATGGTTAGAGTTCTGCACGCAAACCCTGGATGTAAAAAAAAACCCTTAAATTAAACAGATGAGGCGACACAAGTGATTTGAAACTTGTTGTGGTTTTGCACCCTATCAACAACTTATCAGTAAGGTTTTTAAGGACATATGCATGAGTACTCTGGGTTTCAAATATGTTTCATAACCCAGTGATCCTCTATGGCAGTAGTTCTCAACCTATTTACGATTTTTAAGAAAATATGACAAGATGAATAGGCATTTTAAAACATGTTTGTTCAGTAGAATAAATGTGCAAAAATTTAGTAAAACATAAAGTTAATACTTTTCTACAATCCAGAGTTTACATTGAGACATTGAACAGTTCATTAGCTAGATTTCACAAACTATTCACTCAGTTTGAGGACTACTGCTGGTGCTTGCTAATGAGATCATTCGTGTGGAGTGATTTTTGTTATCCTCCAGGTTCAATCTGCATCTGTTCGAACATGTCAGGGCTTCCTGATGACGCTCGAGTTCTCCGTATTTTTTCTTTTTCTTTTGAAAGCCTCGACTTGTTCATGCTGGTGCTGGGTCATGTTGTATTTGCACCCTGCATTGCTTTGTTGATCTTATTTCTTTTTTAATCTTAAATATCTGCGAGGTAGCTGAGTCGAGCAAGCCGTTTCTGATCCACCAACAACTTTGCTAGATCAGGCCTCTTGTCCAAAAGGAAATGATGCAGGTCCTCCCTCAAGCTGAAGAGACGTGTCAGCATCCGTCCCCTGGATAACCATCTCTGTGTGGTGAGCAGGGAGTGGTTGATCTCCTCGCAGAGCGCAGTGAATGATCTGGAGTTTGTTGCTTTGGCTTTGACAAAGTTTAACATTTTAACAGTGGTATCCAAAACTTCATGAACACCGGGTTCCATGTCCTTTGCAGCAAGCACATCTCAGATAACGGTGTGTCAAAATGACAAGGGAGCGACATCTTTTTTTGGTTGAACTACTCCTGAGTGTCTGCCAAGCATTGCCTTGGCCCCATCTGTTCATACTTCAATGCAGTTAGTCCAGTTTATTCCATTTTTATTCCATTTGACTTGACATTCAGTGCTTCAAATCCCCTTTCGCTGTTGTAGTGGTTCGCAGTAGTTTACAAAACAAAAAATCCATGTGTATCTCATTTTCCCATCTGTGGTAGCTGGGACATTTCTGACACGTCTGTTGATTTGGAAGGCAATGTTATTGTCACAAAGCCGCGCAGGGCACTGTACTCTTTTATCTTCAGACATTGATGAGATGTGGCGTTTGACACTCATTTGAAATCTGTATTTTCGCTTTCTCTGTTAGGCTATTCTCTGAGCCACAGTGCATGATATTTTTAGCAGTGTCTTATCCGCAGCTGTAGTTGTCTTCATCTCAGCTTGTGTACTACTTTGTTCGTTTGCCTTCCTCTCAAAACATGACCTTGGCTTTTCATTGTGCTGGTCATGTTTTTCTGTAAATGTCTGATCAACTTGGCGGGTCTCATGCATAGGGACGGGGATTGAGAACTGGTTCTATAAGGACCCGGTTCCATTATTGATCCCTTATTGATACTTCTAGCGAGTCTAGCGGTTCCTATAACTTATAGTTTCTCGACAGCCGAGTCATGTCATTTATATCAAATAATTGGTGCTCAAACATACATCGAATGCCTAATAAAGTTATTGAATTCAAGTGAATTGCCTGCCAATCGCCGTTAAACTAAACGAAGAACAATTGAATTGCCTCACGCCCTCGTTCGCTTCATTTCTCATTTGGGCAATTGGTCGCTTAATCGGATGCTGAGGGTGCAAAGCTGTCAGGTCAAACCAAAACGCAGTTCCTTCGACTGGCTTGGAGGTGGAAAACCACCAACTCCATCTGCCGTTGCGGGACAATCCTCCACTCATGGTGCGAGCACCCCAACATCGCAGAAAGCCCCGTTCGTTGGGATAACAATGAAATTGATAATAATCCAAAATATAAGTGCACTTACCTAATTTATAATATCATTGTATAATTTCGTCACCGTCCAAAATGTGAAAAATACCGTGACATTTATTGTAGGTCAAAAACAAAACAAACCATTGGCCCGATCCACAACTGTCCATAAGATATTTGAAGTGGTAACCATGGTTCTGGTTTCAGTCCCTTAGGTCTCCAGGCTCCCCAACAGAAGTGGATAGAGGCTGGAGTGAGTGCGGTGTACTGTAGCAGAGGGCCACCCGGTGCTCCATGGTGACCAAAGCGCACCAGCAGCAGGGCAGCCTGCGGTTGCGGCGGGGGCTGGGCAGGGACAAGGATCCCGTGCAGGGCATGGGCATGGAGGCCACCTGCTGGCTGACCCCCGGGACGCTGCGCAGGTTGATTGAGCTTCCCTCGCCTCCACTCTCTCGACACCAGCTGAAAAGACTCGAGGAACACAGGTGATTGCCGCTGTCGCAACCATGGGGCCTCATAAAACGAGGCCGGAGGAATATCACACACAAGACATGTCCTCAAGGTTTAAATTACTTAAAGGTCATTGCATCATTTTTTCATTCATTTTGCGGTGGTCTCTAGTATTAATGACTGCCCTGTGGGCCGGTTTTGGTGAAAAAAATGCTCTGGTGCTCCTGTTTCAGGCTGTTCTAGTTTGGTGGAGGAGGTGGGCGGGGAGAAACGACAAGATTTCGTCTCTTTCTCATGAATATTCATGACATGCAAATGACTCGCCTCTGATTGGCTAACAGCATTGTGACGCTCCTGTAAAGACGGAGCTTTACCGTCCACACACACTGCAGCGGTTTACAATAAGTTTCCGAAACGCTCAACTTTCTCTCGGACGCCGCAGTTAACCGCTGCCCAGACGGAGCTCCACACGTCCACACACACCGCGCCGCTGGTGCCCCTTTTTTCTTTAAATTGGGGACTTTTTTCAGGAACAGTGATACAATTACTTAGATTACTATGTTGGCGATCATATAAAAGAAATAACCACGTATAAACAAACAGAAAACCGTTTTGGGTTCACTGGCTATTCAACGTTACATCACGTTGGTAAAGGAGAAGTCCGAGTACTGGTATCAGTATCGGTGCATCCCTAAATTGGACGCACACGTACACAGACCAGGTGACACTTATTCATGATATTGATAATTCTTAATTCTTAGGAGCATATTGCTACCCTCTCTCTTTACACTTTGTTTCTCAGACTACAGCCCCAGAATGCGTTCGCGCCTGGAGGCAGCACGAACAGTACAGTTATTAGGCCACATTCAAACACAGAAAGACACGTGAATGGAGCCTTTCTAACAACACTGATGGGTTGTAAAGTTAGTTTAGGAAACCTTTTTAAGAAATTGGACGTGCTTGGGTGCAAAATATACAATATTCAACTGTTTGAACCACCACGAAATATCAGGTCGCAACCTGACACATTCCTGCTGTGGGGAATAAAGCACGCATCCCGGTGCATTGTGCTGATTACAGTACAGCGCTACCACATCAGCTCTGCAGGAAAGACCCTGAAGACATGCAATGTTGATGTGATATTGCCACAAATAACACAGGCACGAACTTGCTCCGCCATGTTAGTAACTTGCTGTTAGCTCCTACCTGCCGACGGGCTCTGCTATCTCCTGGCCGCAAAATCAATACGGTCTTCCTGCAGGCGATCGCAAGCCAAGGTGGGCGTGGCCATGAATACTAATTTACCAAATGTCGTCAGTTCGTAGGGCTTTTTCTGATTCACTCGTTTATCCGTCTATTTTCTTTCATTGGCTAATGCGGGCGATGGGGGTAGAAGAACGTTTTCACGTGCAGCATGCACATGCAACTCAGAGTGACCGGTCGTATTTCGAAAGGAGCAAGTATAAACGGTGTCTCGGGGAATGACACCTTTTAAAGTGTAGGCAACAGATAATTTAAAGAGCTGGAAATGCCAAACATAACAAAGATAAAGGTCTGGTACAACATTTCCTAATCATATAATGGTTATTTTTTTGAAAAGTTTTCCAAGTACTTATTTCACCCTGCCCCTGAAATGTTTTCATCGTAACGTCAGATTTGGGTTAACCGGAGGCGGAGCAGGTGGAACTGTCCAAGACAGTTGGTTTCCTGGAGGAGCAGATGGCTGGCTGGGTACGCTCGCCTAAGCAACATAAATAAAGAAGTGTGATGGCTAGATGTGTTGCTTTACTGTACACATGCCAGGGTGGGTAAATGAAGCTCAAACGGGAGTATTCTTCACACAGTCGGACTACTTGAACTGGCAAATGGGGTCGCAAGGCCTGGCATCCCGGGTGACTCCACCGCTACGCTGCCGAGAGCCACTGGGCACCATCTATGGCCCCCACGTACATGGACCCTAACACCAGAGTAACCCTGCAGCTCCACCAGAGCCGGAAGCACCACGTCTAATGATTGTTGCGTCCGCTTTTTAATTCAGCTGGGAAACGCTGCCATAACAAATCAAGATGCGTCCGATGGCTCCATCCAAATTAAAATACGCAAGCGCTTCAGTTCTTGATGGCAAACGCTAGCGTAAACGCCCTACTATCACTCATAAATGAGTACTTGTACAGTGATTGTTTTCAGTGTTAATATAAGGGCTTTGTGACGCTACCTGTGGAGCAAAGGTAACAGTGAGTTGACGTGGTTCTGATGGCTGTGTTTTCAGTCGAACCCTGGGGTAAGGGAGCCAACGTAAGGATAACATTATGATTGTTAGCTAGCCCTGGGATCAACAGCCTGTACTGGAGCATCTAAAGCTGCATTGTTTTGTAACAATTCTGTTACTTGTTTACTTTTGTTTACTCAAATTTCCGACCTGTAATTCAGATTTGGACCACGGTTTAAATCAAACGTGTTTTTTCATTTTCCAAGCAGCAAAACGGCTGCATTTTTAAAACAACACCATCCGCCATCTATACTGTTTCCCAGACATTGATTTATTTGTGGCGGCCTGCCACAAGGTCAACTATGTCCCATAAACATCAAGTCATTACAGTAAGGATCAGCAATAAAAAGTAATTAATACACGTACACAAACATGAACAAGCGCTGTTCAATGTCAATTTAAAAGATACTTCTTTCTCCTCTCTGTGATGAGGAATGAGAATAAATACTTATTTTTATTCTGAGTTATCACTGGAGTTAGGTTGTCCTGATGTCACATGGGCAGAAAACAAAAATATTGTCTTGTGTGCCACCTCACCTTTTAAACAGTGGTAATCACTAGTTTGCGTTTTAGTTATATTAATTAATCAAATACAATACATTTATTAAAATACAGCTACTTGCAGATTCACTTGGAACAAATACATCTAACATTGTTTAGAAACAACTAGCTTTAGTTAGCAACTATAGTTAGGAACAGATTTAGAAGTCACTGAACAGGAGCCCATTGTCTCATAATCCATCAGCGGTTAGGATATTCTCAATACACATATCGCATGTAAATTAACCTTCCTGACCATTATCACTGCCATTTAATTCGTCTCAAGATATATATTTCTCTGTCTCTGTCTCTCTCTAAATCCAAGTTTACAAACTGGTTTGACTGCACTCTCCTCTTGTCCTGGTGTGGTTAAATCAAAGTGCTGCCACACTTGAAGTAGCGTTGAATTGTTTTTGAGAATCAAGTTATCCGCCTCCATTTCAGTCAAACAAAAAAAAAAGTTGACATTTGATAGGCAGGTATATATTGTTTATTTTTGACATTGACTTTATTTTATTTGCATATTCATTAATATTTGCCACATGAATTAGATTGTAGTTGATTCATGTTAGGTTCGTAATGGAACCAGCGGTAATGGAACCAGCGGTACCATGTCCTTGTTGCAGGTACAGCAGTGCTGGCCGCTCCCTGCTGGAGCCCATGATGCAGCACTACTGGGAGTGGCTGGTGGGACGGGTCCCAGCTTGGATCGCTCCTAACCTCATCACTGTTGTTGGATTGGCTACAAACGTCTTCACTACCTTGGTGCTTGTATATTACTGTCCCACTGCTACAGAACAGGTAGGTCATCATACCAAAGTATCATTCATTCATTAAAAAAATACGTTCAACATTTAAGAACCAGGCAAAATAATTGGCTAGTGTAATCTGCTTCATAAAATCAGTGGACTCTGCACAACATAGTAGTTTGGCCAGAGTAAGCTCGATGGCTAATTTGTATCTGGTCCTTGGGTAGGAAAGCATTTTAAAACAATACAATTAGCAACCACATCAGCACATAACCATTCACAAAGGGCACATGCATATTTCTCAAATTTAAACATTTTGTGAAGAAAATGACATGTCAACAACAAGTCAATATATGTTTGGGCCAATAAAACATGTGTTTAACGGTCTCTGTGTGTGGCTACTAGTGCTACTGAAGTCTTTAGCATGCCAGCACCAGTGCTACCACCTCATAAAGTTAGCCTACAGACCTGCCCCTTTTCCACCAACATGGAACTGGTTCCAGTCCGGTTCTTGCACCTCATTTTGAACCGCTCTTAGCATTTTGACCAAAGATAAATTGGCAGCTGGGAAATAGCAGGTTTCCCTGACCCGAGTTCCAACCATGAATACATCAGTGGGCGTCGTCAAAAGCATTAGATGTTTTCCGAGAACCAAAAAGTTGAATTTGTATTTCATTTAAAAGATAGATTCTTAATTGTTAACCTGTTTGTGATCGAGACTACTGACTTTATTATCTGGAGAGCATTTTTGCAGTGGTTCTGCAAATGGCCAATTATTTTGCTGCTGTTAATGTTTGAAGCACATTGCATTACTGGTGTCTCTTTTTCTTTCATTGTTATAATTCATACAAAAAAATTGCTAATTGCTTAAATTCTTCAAAAAAAGATTATTGTAAAGTTTATGCTGAAATACCGTTGCAAGAACAGCACACATTATACAGGACTTGAACGTCTTTTTTGACTATATGCAAGTTGTTTAAGTTGAGAGAATTCTGAAGTCTTCCCCCCTCCTCCTTCTAAGGCTCCTTTGTGGGCGTATCTCTTGTGTGCCGTGGGCCTCTTCGTCTACCAATCATTGGATGCTATCGATGGGAAGCAGGCAAGACGTACCAACAGCAGTTCACCTCTAGGGGAGCTGTTTGACCACGGTTGTGACTCTCTCTCCACAGGTATGTTACTGAGTAATGTCTGCTTCAGTTGAAGCCTAATATTTGTTGGCCTCTGCGTACAAGACAATCTGACTTTTTGCTTCTTCACTGCCCTATTCAGTCTTTGTAGTGCTGGGCACCAGTATAGCGGTTCAACTTGGCACCAATCCAGACTGGATGTTCTTCTGCTGCTTTGCCGGCATGTTCATGTTCTACTGTGCCCACTGGCAGACTTATGTGTCAGGCACCCTGCGGTTCGGCATGTACGTTTTTATTACCCTTTTTGTGTATGTTGTCAAAAGAGGAAAGTGTGTGTGTGTATTTATATATATATATATATATATTGAATATAAATACTTTTGTACTAAACTTTATTTTTTTTCTCCTCCCACTTAGCATTGATGTGACTGAAGTACAAATCTTTATTATAATCATGTATTTGCTGGCTGCCATTGGAGGATCTTCTTTATGGCAATCACTGGTAATGTTATCTCAGATTCCCACACTTCCCACTGGATGATGCTTTGAGTATTACAATGTTGCTATGGGTCATAAAGGATCAGGTACAGAAGCTGGCATTTGTGGTATAATACTTGTCTTTTCGTGATATTGAGATAAGAACTTGTTATGATGACATAACCAGCTGGATTCTGCCATGATAATGAATGAATGCGTTATCTCGTCGTAACCTAGTTTGTTGCTTTAAGATAATAATAAATAAACATTTGTTTTCTCGCTGATGAGAAAATCAACTCGTACATCACACTTGCAGGTCACACAGGAGAGGTGAATTCATATTCCAGTTTAATTTTGTGTAGGAAAAATGATTTAGGCTATATCCTTCGTTTGTTACTTGTTTGCGAGACCATGGTGATTTGTTTTGTTGCTGTGGACAAGACAAAATGGACCAGTTTCTCTCGGCCGGACTCAAGGAGGGGTGTGGCTGTCGGAGGAGATGGTTATTAAAATAGATGAGGATTGTGTTGTCTGTGACACACTGTACGTTTTCTGAATATGTAAGGTTTTGAACGAAATAATGTATCATGTCCTTTTACAACTCTTTCATGATGACACTAAAAGACAATTTTACAGATTGAATTGTTCATTTATTTGTCTCTTTTCTTTACCCCACAGATTCCAGTTCTAAATGTCCAAGTGAAAATGGTTCCTGCAATCTGCACTTTTGTAGGGGCTATATTTTCCTGTACCAATTACTTCAGAGTAATCTTTACTGGAGGTGTGGGCAAAAATGGATCCACAATAGCTGTATGTATTGTGTGTGTATTTGTGTGCTAACTGTACCTAATGGCTTGTTGAACAACACATTTTTGTATCCCCTCTTTATCTTGCACACATTTTGTCATGTCATTTTTACATGTCAAGTGTTATTATGCATCTCGCAGCTCGGTCTGGTGACAGAATATGATTTGAATGGCCATCAGTACGTTAGTAGGGCCATGACACATTGCAATTACAGTGTTTCAGCAGATGATATATGCATAGATAGTTGATTTAGGCATAGTCAAGACATTGAATATCAAGATTAAAGCATTCACAATGTCAGAAATGCATACACCTGCTTTTATATTGGAGTTGTGCTGGTATTATGGCTGTAACCTGGTTGATTGTGAACATGTTTTTATTTTCCCAGGGAACCAGTGTTCTGTCTCCTGTGTTGCATATCGGCTCCGTTATAATGCTGGCTATGATGATATACAAAAAGTCTGCTGTCCAGCTCTTTGAGAGACACCCATGCCTTTATATTTTGGCCTTTGGCTTTGTTGCAGCCAAAATCACCAATAAATTAGTTGTAAGTTTAACTCTTCCTGCTATGCCAAGATTTGATGCTACTCTTCATTGCATTAATGTGCATTTTTGATTATAGGTCGCTCATATGACGAAAAGTGAGATGCACCTCCATGATTTAGCGTTCCTTGGACCAGGGCTGCTGTTTCTTGATCAGTATTTCAACAGTTTTATTGACGAGTACCTGGTGCTATGGATTGCATTGGTAAGTACACAAACTACCAATCCATTTTAAATGCATATTTGTAGTACAACATAAATGAATGATCCCTCTGAATGGCCACTGAAACATAAATTTAAAAAAATAGATTTATGTCTTTATTGTCGATCAGGATTGACAGAAAAGCGTTGACAGAAAAGACTGATTGAGAAAACAACAACCTCATCCTGACCACATAAACCTGAGAGAAAGGATGTGGGGCGGTGTATATGAGGAGTCCTTTTTGTTGGCCATATTGATGGCGTTGGGAATGGAGTTCTTATCTGTTAATCTTGTAGCAGCGGCCTGATGGGATTAGCCGGAGTGACTGGTGGAACCCTTGTGGTTTTCCTTATGACCGACTGGCTGTGGAGAAGTTCAACTGAACCTATGTCCCGCCCCTTCAACACACCGCCATCCCCCGCACGCCAGCCTTCCCACAATCCCTTGCCCCGCGCGACATCGTGCCCAATACAAAGTGAATACGCCTAGGCTTCACCATGTATAGCAAACGCATGTTTCCCTATCCCAGAGACGCATTACCAGGGAGTTCCCTGACCAGACACGCAGGCGTCCCCAAAATACAAACACAAAGTGAATCTAAACTGTAAAACCACCAGATCATCCTTCCCACCCCTTTAACTTCAACAAAATGACGCGATTATTACTTTATTTTGACTGTTATTACTGTACCCTAGACATAACCAGGCTGTGTTTCATTGTATTGTATGATGCACTAAACCAACATGACATCATTGATGACATTAGGCAGGTGGCAGAGTTCTCCCTGTGGGGGCTCTTGGTAGAGGTTGTAGGTTCCAGCCGTTAGGTCATGAGGTCATCGGCAGTGGGAACCATTTGGGTGATCTGTCCAGCGGATACTGACCAATGTTCAATGTGGATCAAAGCTCATTCATTGGTTGTGTTAGTGTTTCATTAGTTCTGTGGGAAATGTACGATTTGTAACAACCCCTCTCTTTCAAACAGATCATTTCATTTCTTGACTTGCTGCGTTACTGTGTCAGCGTTTGCAACCAGATTGCATCCCATCTGCGCATCTTCGTCTTCAAAATCAAGCCTTCAGCTCCATCTGGGCTTCATTAAGGACCGTGTTCCCTACTGCAAAAATGATATTAAACATTACATAGATACAAGATTTATATAACAATTATAGGCATTTTCCAAGTGATTATGATTTTGCAAATACCTTCTTAAGTTAGTTTTAAGATCCTTTGTGTTCATTAGGTCTGTAAGTACAATTTAAATTCCATTTCTCCAATGATGAATATACTTAAAAAGTTGGATGACTACACAGTATTGAAGGAAAAATAAACGCAAACAAATTCTATGTGTTTGAATGTGAAATTAACAGATTGTTTAGTTATCCTTTATAAAAATACTGTCAAATTACTATGTCATTTATGTTTTACCTTTAAGTTTAAACATACTGCTTTGGGACATTTTTGTATATTCTCTTGAATACACTGCAAGTCAAATTGTTAGGAGTAAAATGTTGGTTGATGTTTTTGCAGTCAGAAATGCCTTGCACCCTGTTTCGAAGTCTGAACTTGAATTTTTGTTTTACATTTTGTGGAAATGTTTGCTTTTATACCTCTTACTTGTTTTATATTCTTGCATCAAAACTAAAACCATTCATTGAGTATCTCATGCTTTCATTTGCGCATAAGATATGTGATGTCTTATAGCAGGTATTGATAACATTTCTAAAATGTTGTAATAAAAAAAAGTAACCAGATAAGTTGAGCTGAATCGCTGTATGTGTGTGTAAATGTTTATTCCCTCAAAAAATGTGCTGACTTGATATTTTTTTTTTTATTTATCTGTACTTGCTAATAAAATTGACCTTTGAGTATTTAATGCCAATAATTACAAAGTAAGTGTGAGTGTGTCGCAGTGGTTCCCAACCTTGAAGTCTCCTGATACGCATATGGGTGCGACAGATTCCTGACTTGTTCCTTGATGCAGGCAGTATGACATTTAAAAAAATACATTTAGTTGAGTTTGTAAGTATCGCCTCCAAACCAACAGGGGACTTTACGCGTATCAAGTGTCATCATCTTTGTTGATTGCACTGTGATTGTTTTTCATTATACAATCGCTGCGTTGTGAAATTAATATACAATGACCTACTTTATTAGGTGTCACTTCAGCAAAAGTTGTCTTCTTCATGCAAGCACTCATGATGATGAGTGCCATGCACAACAGATAAGGTACATGATCGATTTTTGTGATTTAAAAATGTATTTTCTTCATATAATAAGAGACATGCTCCCAGCTAGCACAGAACTTGCATCAACCAACGTTGCATTTAGATTGTATAAAGGTATCGCTATAATTTTCGTTTTGACAATGTTAAATGAGTTATAATAGACACGTCTCTATAGAAACCATTACTTAACGGTTACCACATTTCTTGTCAAATTTAAAATGTAAATCTATTTGAAACCTATAATACATGTTCTCATTATGTATCAAATCAAATGTTTACACTTGGTTGTACTGGACACCTATTCACCCTAGGTTTTGATTTGGTGAAATTTGACACCTTTTCAAGGTTTTGAAAACATTTCAGAAGTGTTTATTTTAGGTGTTAATCATTATTGCTGTCGTGTTTGTGCAGATATACACGCGTGGGACAAACCGTTAACTCAATATGAAACTCTTTATTGACATGGGCTCTGTCTCTCGTTCATTACATGCCCCGCATATCCCTAACAATAAACATAATGTATCGACGTAGATATAAACATCTCCCCTTCCTAGAGAACAAAGGGTACACTGCCTTTGTCTCATCAGACCTGAGGATTATTCTGCCTCTGTTGAAATGGTCTGTTCCTATCTAAATGCTGTAAAAAAAAAAAGAACAGTATTATTAATTATTAATCCAAGATACTTGAGCAATTACTATTTCTTAAATTCTAAGTTTACTTAAAATGCTCAAAATGACACCCCATTACATTAGCATAGACTTCCATAGAATAGTTAGTTGTTTTTTTTTGCAGGTCATAGGTTAAGCCTCCTAGGGTTAACCGTAGCTCTCCCAGACCTAGTTCTGAGAGTGGAAGTCTCTGCAGGTGAGACCTGGGGGTCCACAGCAGGTGCTATAGGAGCCTGCTCAGGAGTTGGCTCCGGCATTTGTTGCTGTGGTGGAGAACCTCTGTCTCATGTGGGTGTGTGTGGAGGTATCAGGTGATGTTGGTTGCGTCTCACCATCCCCTGAGGTAAATCCAACAGGTATCTGGGAATGGAGTGGTTGTGCAGCACAGTTCCAGATAACTTTGTTGTCAGTTACCCTGGTGATGAGACACTGAGAGCTTTGGCACAGTGTCGCCTGTGATGGTTTCCAGCATCTGACCTCCTCTTCACCTTTTCCCTCCGAGCGAAAGCTGTCAGGCAGTGCAGGGTCCCGCTGAGAGGGAAGAGATGGCAGACGTCGGCCCATAAGGAGCTGAGCCGGGCTGTAACCACTCAGAAGAGGTGTGGATCTATAAGCGAGTAGGGCCAGGTAGGGGTCTCCTGCCTTTTTCAGGAGTTTTTTCAGGGTCTGGACTGCCCGGTCCACTTCCCCGTTGCTCTGCGGAAACTTCGGGCTACTAGTGATGTGTCTGAACCCATACAAAGCTGCAAAGGAAGTGAAGACTTGTCCAAAGAACTATGGCCCGTTATCCGACATCAGTACCTCCGGAATGCCATGGTGGGCAAAAATTGAACAATGACGTCGGTGGACCTATTGTGAGATAATTGTGCAATCTCAACATACCTGGAGAAATAATCAACGACGATCAAAGTTTTGGCCTCCAGAACAAACAGGTCCGCCCCCAACTTTTGCCACGGTCTTTCAGGGCATTTTGATGGCATGAGTGGCTCTTTATGATTTTGTCGCTCTTGTATACATGTTCTTCAGTTGAGCAACAGATCGTTCACTTGCTGGCTGAGTCCAGGCCACCACACAGACTGACGAGCACTTTCTTTGCATCTATTACAAGCCGCATGTCCTTCAGCATCTTTCACAGTGAGTGAAGCTCTCTCGCTCTGGCCAGTAGTTTTTCAGCACAGGTTCCTGTTTTGCATTCACTGGCCATCCTGTGCACAGAGTCATGATCCAGGAGCAGACACTGTCAGCTTTAAGCTGCTCCTTCAGGTTTTCCATGTATGTGGGACTGACAGGTAGGCTTTCTATGACACAGTCCACATAAATGTTGGTGCTTCACAGGTGAGTGTGACAGACTGTCCACTGTCCAGAGTGACTTTCCTGGCACGTGCACGATGGTGTATGTGTAGCGCGTCAATCTCATCCTGAGGCGCTGGATTCTCGGTGGCAGAAGATCCAGTGCTTGGGCCCCAAGTAGGCTGATAAGTGGTTTATGGTCGGTCTCCAGGCAGAAATGTTTACCTATGAGGAAGTCCCGGAACCGTTCACAGGCCTGTGTGAGACCCACGGCCTCCTTCTCTACCTGGGCACACCGTGCTTCTGTTGGAGGAAGCGGCCGTGATGCAGAAGCCACATGCTTCCATTCTTTCTCCCACCTCTGGAGCAGCACACCTCCCAAGCCATACGATGATGGCTGATACTTTGGTGTCTCTGTTTGGGTCATACATGCCCAGAACAGGAGGAGAAAACTGTGCTTTCTTCAGTGTTTCAAACACCATCACCTGATCCACGTCCCAGACCCACCAGTGTCAAGTTTAAAAGTGATGTTTTTATGCATTATTTATATTTTTACAGTCCATGGATCAGCATCCAATGACGGAGCCGAGAATAAGCTTTCCTCCTCTTCCTCCTGTGCAGTAGCATCCGCAGCTTTACCAGCAAGGCACACACGCTGGTAGTGCCCTTTTTTCCCACAGGAACGGCACTTTGCATCATTGGCAGGGCACTCATACTTAGGGTGAGGCATGCCACCACATTTGTAGCACTGGGAGCTTTTTGGATTTTTGCTCTGCCAGTTGTGTGGCTTTTCTCCGTTACTTTTGAATTCGCTTTTTCCATTTGCACGCGTTCTGACAGCCATGTGTCTGCCAGCCCTACCCCTATCCTGTCTCTGATCAGCTCATCAAGCAACGTTCCACACTTGCAGTGCTCTGCTAATGCATACAGGGCAGCGACACATGCATCGACAGTCTCGTTTGCTTCCTGCTTGCGCATATTAAATTGTTTGCGTTCGTAAATGATATTCTTCTTCACTCTAAAGAACAGCTGAAAGCCATCCTTGACTTTATTGTATTTATGCTGATCTACCTCACTGAGCTTCAAGGCTCCCAAAGCATCATCAGCTTCCACTTCCTTACAATAGATCACAGTATTCACCTCACTCTTCGGAGCTTGCTGTGATCCTGCATTTTTAAAATACATGAAAATATTGTTAACATTACACAAATAGTGAATTTACATGACATGAAAAACATGTAACTGTGAATAACCATAAAAGTAAAAAAATGTCCCACACATAAAAACAATCGCAAATGTATCATCATTTTTCACGTAGTTATTTTATATTAAAAATATGAAACTGTTAAATTCAAGTTTAATACTGTATATGCATTTCAAAATGAGATACTATTAGTAACAATTAACAGTCAAATAAGTAGCCTGATGTGGGGCAAGGCCAGACTGTTTTCTTTTAAATGTTAATCTTCCAATAACTTAACAGCAACGGTCGGGGGGGGAGGAAGGAGTCATCGATATAAAGCACGCTGGACGGAAAACAGCGAGGCGGTCGGTGTCATGAGCTAACGGGACACTACATGCTGTGGTACAGAGGAACAGTGTGGACGTTTCAACATGTATTACTAAAGAGCTAGTGAAATCTGTTTCAGCTGGAATTCGAACACTGCGATTTTTGAACAAAAATGTGTTTTGTTCTGAGCAGCGGTTTATTTTGATGTCGAGGTCCGAGCGAGTTCTCAGTAAAGGCCACGGTGTGTGGCGCATTTCATATACATATCACTCATAATGCCCACACACAACCATGGTGCTAACAAAGTATCACAAGGTTGCCATGGGGGTCAAATTATATTTAATAATTGCTGGAGTTTATGGTCCTTGTGCTCAGTTTGACACTAAAAGTTACTGAGCCGCTCTCTTGTCTATATGTACAACAGGAAGTTCTCCTTTGGCAGCCGATTAGGGGAGACTGCAACAAGGCTTATTACTCCAATCAGAAACATGCCAGAGTGATGACACTCATAGTGAGATGGTTAGCATCATGGTCAGTGTGTCTAGCTAGCACATGATGTCTTGTCATGGCTGAAAGGTTGGGGACGGTTGCAACAAGTTGTTGCAAATTTACTCCACCAGGGTCACCAGAAGAGCCCACAACATCATCAAAGACAGTACACACCCACAGCACAGACTCTTCACGCTGCTGCCATCAGGCAGACGCTACCAGAGTCTGAGATCCAGAAC
>JAOPJO010000025.1:20898831-20910035 GCA_027123675.1 Molva macrophthalma | reverse complement strand
CTTCAGCTGTAGATAATGTTAGGTGGGTAGTTTACAGCTGTAGATAATGTTATGTGGGGTAGTTTACAGCTGTAGATCATGTTAGGTGGGTAGTTTACAGCTGTAGGTCATGTTAGGTGGGGTAGTCTTCAGCTGTAGATAATGTTAGGTGGGTAGTTTACAGCTGTAGATAATGTTATGTGGGGTAGTTTACAGCTGTAGATGTTTTGTGGGTTAGCCCAGCCCTGTTATCCTCAGTCAAAACAATCATACCAAGAATAACTTTGAGTTATTGTTACGGTAACGATATATATATATATATATATATCGATATATATATCGTTACCGTACACATTATGGTGTTTTTCAACAGAATTAGATTATACTTGTGGTAGATGACAGTGGGGTTGTAAGTTATTTTTTACAGATATTCATGCTCTGAAATGTAGCGATGTGACACGGGGAACTAAAGACTTGATCACTGGTATGAGTCCTGTGTGTCTCGCGGTGTATTCCTGCCCAGGAGACGGGCAGCAGTCCTCAAGCCATCGTTTTGTTAATATTTCTACACCATAGGTGAATTACACCGTACCCTTCCCTAAACAATAACCCAAGTAAAAAGCAATTAAACCGGAGACGTCTCACGTTTTAAAATGTTCCTAATGGACTAATATCGTTTGGAAGTGTATCCGATATACACAACAGCAAAGCAGGTAATCCCCCTGGCCACGGTGTGATACACATAGTCTGTATTCGTCTTCAGTCGTTCTCTCAGACGGATACAAAATATTTTTTAATAAATGTTGGGAATGTTTGGGAAACACTGCTTTCGCTTATTGCCGGGCATGTGTCCAACTAGCACATCGTACTAAGCTAGATTGATATTGCAATATCCCATCAATAAATTAGGTCTCTACTGGATTAGTGTTTTGCGTTTTCCCTGGAGGTTAGGGGGTAAAGGGCATGACACCAGTGACCAGCGAACAAACGCAAAACAAGAACCCCAGCCCTCCTACTCTGTTTTCGGCCCGGCGCTGCCCATGTTCCCACCAGAGCTTCCGGACCCCAGATTAGTTTTTCACCAATTCAAATATTCCATCATCTAGGCAGCTGTTGGCTCGATGGTAGAATATAAGTTACATTTTGAATTCCAAGTTTTAACAAGCTAGCAGAATAGATATCAATAAATAATAATAATAATATGCAATGTTGTCATCAAAAGCAACAGTTTTTGTGGCCAACATTTCAGTAATGAGTAGTGGATTATTCAACTATTTAATAAAAGGTATTTAAAGACAGGGTACTTGAACATAGTAAAATGCATTACTACTTAGAATAAGATAGCACATATAATTAGATATCAATGACCATAACCGTCACCATACAGTTTAAAGTGCACCTTCTGAATCAATTGGGGGGGGTTTGTAGCCTTTAGCTCTTTTTATTGGTAGATTTTTACACAAGTGGCGCTTTTTTCAGAACAACTGTGGTTTCAAATGTATCAAAAACATCAGTTTTTGCGCGGTTCATCTCATCTTTCTAGCAAAATGAAGGTGACATTTGAGCTATCCTTATGATTAATAAGGATCACACTTTTTCTTAAAACATTTGTGTTTAACAGATAATGTAGGCAGATGCTAGTGTATTGTAGGGTGTATAGTGGCTTGTTTACTTCCCTGCCTCGCTCTTGCTTGACATAGCAGTAGAACATAGAGAAGAGCAGTAGAACATAGAGAAGAGCAGTAGAACATAGAGAAGGGCAGTAGAACATAGAGAAGGGCAGTAGAACACAGAGAAGAGCAGTAGAACATAGAGAAGGGCAGTAGAACATAGAGAAGGGCAGTAGAACATAGAGAAGGGCAGTAGAACACAGAGAAGAGCAGTAGAACATAGAGAAGGGCAGTAGAACATAGAGAAGGGCAGTAGAACACAGACGGGCAGTAGAACACAGAGCAGTAGAACACAGAGCAGTAGAACACAGAGCAGTAGAACACAGAAGAACAAAGAGAAGAGCAGTAGAACATAGAGAAGGGCAGTAGAACACAGAAGAGCAGTAGAACACAGAAGAGCAGTAGAACACAGAGAAGAACAGTAGTACATAGAGAAGGGCAGTAGAACATTGTTTCGTTTTATAATTGTTTCATGTTTCGAGGCTGTCAATTCAGTCAGACTTCAACGGCAACACAAAATGACTTACCATTGTAGTGTAG
This sequence comes from Molva macrophthalma, assembly GCA_027123675.1. NCBI lineage: Eukaryota > Metazoa > Chordata > Actinopteri > Gadiformes > Lotidae > Molva > Molva macrophthalma. The sequence continues at coordinate 20,907,846 of JAOPJO010000025.1, read as the reverse complement.
TGAAATACTTTCAATAAGTGGCATTCTGCATTTGTTATTGAGACTATTCTGACTTCATAAGTCACTAGAATTACGTTGCATTGAGTTCAGTTCTACACACTGGAACTTGAAAAGAAACCAACCAACTATGTTTGAAGTCAAGCGTCTACTCTTACTGACAAAACTGACTTTTTTTGAAAATGGGAGTAGGGTCATGTAGGCCTACACTACACCTAAGTGCATCTAACGTGCCTAAATAAACAAACACGTCATATCATGCACTAATATACACAAAGTTAATTACAGAAAAGTGAACCAGAGAACACGGCAAATCGGCCTACCTGCTGCCGCGTCGTTCTCCGAACACACCGTGCTCTCCCCCGAGACGCTCGTCCCAGGCGGCTCTTCTGCGCTCACGTTGTTCGCGTTCTAAGGTTCAAGTAGAAATTATTACAGTAAGCCTCGTCGAAAACGGCCCTCCGCGTGGGATAGACTACAGAACAAATCGAGAAATCTTTTGTAGCTTGAAAGACCAGGGGTTTAAAACATCTCTTTCTAGGCCTTTTGTTAATGCCGTTTTCCAATTAGCAGGTTAAGGTTAAATAAGACAGGTCGAATTGTGGGTGACGATAGTGACAATTAAGTGTAAGTTACGAAACGTAGCCTTATTCGAAGAAAAAGCGTTTGATGTTGAAAAATAACCCCTGTGGACTGGACTACGGGAGTTATTTTCCTTATGTCTAAAGGTAGGACTGCCACGTTGAAAATGGGCAGAAATATAGCGACCATTATGTAACGTACAACGATTTGACTTATTTAAGTAAGAATCTAAGTAAATACATTGTTCAGCAATAGTGCTCGTGCAAGAAACCATCAAGCCAAATTTTGCCTGTGAATGTACTGTGAGAGGTAGTCGTCTATATTTATACATTCCTATCAAAGTAAAGAATATAGTCTTCGATGACTAGTCAAACTTTAACGTAAACAATTGTATAGGATATTAAAAAAGGAATTACCCTTTATACTCAAAATACTATAGCATACTATCTTTAGATATAATCAATGCTCAGTTACCTTCACCATTGCAACGTTGGCTTCGTGGCTGCAGAAGGGACTTTAATTTATTTTAAAGTGCACCTGGCTGGTAAATCAAGAGCTGGGTTCGACCAGCCTCCCCTTTGCAACTTTTATTTCCAAGAGGTTCTACTGACGCCTGCGATTTTTGCAGGAGTGTATATCTTCGCCAAACACAGAACAACTGTCGTTTCAAAGTTTTCTCCGTAAGTACAGCATCATCGTGCTGGTTTTGCCGACGTGGCGCCTTCACTAAACCTACCATAGGCCTACGTTATACTCAAAACACATCTCCGGATCTTGCGTCACCTCACCAAATACGTCAACAATTATTATGTATTTTTTGTAACTATAATAACTTTGTGGCGCAATAGCCATTGCCATAATCTTGAACACATTCAGTGACACCTGGAAAAAAAACTGTAAGCATGTTTAAAATGCAACTGAGTAAAATAAATCCGTGCATGCGTGCGCGTACGCGTGTACTTCTGTGTTTATTAGGTTGTACTGGAGTGAACTGGTCATGGGCCCCGCCCCGCCGTTGACTGTTACACGTCATCACGGCCTGACGAGTTCCACTAAGTTTAACACGCTTACAAAACGTCGTGCAGTTCGAGACAGACTGTCACTAAAATGCGCAGGGAAGTTAACAAGAGTGTATGTTGCATGAGTGTATGCAACATACTCATCTCGCTTAACATACGGCGCCCCTCCTGGACATGACGAGAAGGAAAGAGCAGAGAACTTCACGGGCTCAGGAGGAAGGCGTATCGAAAGAACCACAACCGCGCGGCTGGTTTTGGGATGTCGGTTCGGGGTGTCATTAGACTGGCCAGATCAACGTTTAAAGTGGAAAAGTCAAACGGTCCCTCAATTACAGACTTAAATGAGAGTTTCCAGGATAGAAATGTATTATATTTGAAATACAAAGATGCTAGAAAACAATAGTCAGGCAAAAAATAAAAATGGGCCCTTCTAACGAAAGGTATTGAGAGTTCCATAAGAACCAAATGTCTGTGCCCTTTGGCTCCGGACTTGGTGTTGGAAGAAGGGTCCAAGGTTCAGACAGCATCATGCTGCGGTACTCTGCAGCATGCTAGATGAACTGCCTCAGCAGGAACACCGGACATAGAAGTACTTACCACTAACCAATAGGAAAAAACGGAGCAAATTATACTTGCATCACCAACTTACTTAACCTACTTGAATGCTAATTATAATGTCATAATCACATTTGGTTAAAACATGTTATTAGCAGAATAATACTACTTTAGTATTTAAATTTAAAATACTTGAAATCCAATCCTACCTCATGTAGGATTGGATAACTACAACAAAACAACAACAGAGAAGTCAGAGAACAGAGAAGTCGTGCAGCATGTGCTTGTGTTTTGTCGAGACCTTTGTTAGGCTCCAGGTTGTTGCCATTGCGCGCTCTTCTTGGCGGTTTGCTTATCATTGACCTATTATGACGGGATATGAAAAAATGCAACACAAACCTTCTGCTGCTAATAACTGTTTGTTTCCTACGTCATATTTTCTTTCCTTGACTGTACGTTTGCATTGAAATAAAATAAGCTTAACTATCTCAACTTCCTGGCATTTCCCTTTCAGATGTTTAGATATGAGTTTCAAATTGCCATTCCGATTTGCATGTCCAATCCTTTACCTTGTGGTGATTTACTCGTCTTTTCATTGGTCCCAGTGAGCTGGGAATGGTATTTTCTTCCCTTTCCCAACTCTCCTGTCGAAGAGGTGGAAGTAAATACTACTCAAATGAGTTCATATTTAAATGTCAAGTGTCATCTAAAAAATGTGTTTAAATGTCAAATGTCATCTTTACAAGTAGGGTTGAGCATGATGGCACTATGCAGCACGTTAAGCATCTTCATTCAGACTACTTTTCTTTACTTTATGTAAAAATCATCAAATATTAAAGCAAGGGTTTAAATAAAGACTTAAAATCGTTTTGATGGTGAAATTATTTTTTTAAATTCTCTCTCTCTCTCTCTCTCTCTCTCTCTCTCTCTCTCTCTCTCTCTCTCTCTCTCTCTCTCTCTGTCTAGACGCTTGTTCTTGTACCGTGCATTTTGCCTGCTCCCTGCTAATTTGTTTTCTAGGTCACATTGAAAAAAATTGTACGGTAAAGCTGATGCTGAAATTAACTTAAAAACACGTTTGATTTTATCCCAATAAATAGAAGATCATGCCTTTTGCTTTCAGCTTCCTAACTTCCTGGGGAACGGCTCTGAGCTGGCTCTATGCCCTCTTTCAGGAGTAGGTGAAAGAGGTACATCTCCATCAGGTGGACATCTAATACCAATAACACTTTTATAGATAAAAAATGACGGCCCATGTATTATATAATTCAGTCACATTTTTCGATTGACAGTGTGGGAGTGTGTGTGGACATATTCAGAGAGATCTCCTGCATAGCAGTGGAGCACCATTATCATATCATTATCATTATCATAATTTACTGCAACTTTCAACATCACCACCCTAATAATAGCTGACAGATGTCTATAGCATTTTTAATAAACTCCACTGAAATAATAGCTCTTAAATCTTACATTAAACAGCACCTTTCATTTTTCGATTAGTCTTGCCAGAAAAGGGAACCTGTATCACAGAAAAGGGCTATAGCAATAGTTTCACAGTCGAGTTGTCAGAGGGTGTTGCCGATCGAACAGCAAATCCTTTTTCAGACATTAAAATACGTGACTTGGAAGTTGAGTTGGAAACGCGTTCACAATTATTGACTAGTGCAGTACCCGTTCAAAACGTGCCTGTTCGGAACGGGCCGTTTGCTGGGCTCCGCTATTACTTCTTGCAGCTTTCTCGAGAGCCGCTCATCCAAACAACTTCACTTTCGACTCTGCACTTCCTCGGGTGCCCAGCAGTACACCCGCCAAGGGTGAAGATCAACGGATCATACAGACAGAGACTCCTCTAAATAGTTAGAATGTAGACCTTCCTCTTCTGCTACCAGGAATGACATTGGAAATTATAACACAAAGGACTATCCGCACTATCATACTATTTAATTTGCCTCTTCCAGTGCGTGTATGTATGCGGAAGTTTTAAGAACCCTTCTACTTAAAAGGTACGTTTAAAGCTCGACTTCACTGTCTAACCAGACACTTTGCTTCTCGTATCGTATATTGGAATTAAATTATTTTAGATGTGTAGCCTGGTAAATCTAATTTTCATAGCTAATAAATATGCAATTACCCCCCCCCCCCCCCTTTTCCGTGCTCAAGGGCACCTCCTTGTTATTAAGGACAAACCTGGATTTCTAGCATATAGTAACCTACTTATTTCTAAATATTGGCATTTTCTCATTTGAGCACAAATAAGCCAGTGCCAATTCTACAAACATGACTCATTGGTAGAAGAAAAGTGTCGCGTTCGGTCCACTACTTGGGATATAGGAACATTGAGACAATATAGAACTCCATCCAAACAGGATATTCATTCTTAGGCTCCGGGTTTCTGTAGGCCTACCACCTATTGGATGAATGTATAATTACTGACCAACACAAAAAGCGACAACATTGTTGCATGAACAATAGCAGTAACCCTTGTTGAGTATCGGTTGAGTATCCGTACGGCCTGGGGATATATCATGTGTTGTGATGTATGTGATGTGGTCTAAATGTTGTAGAACATCACCTTATCATTGTAAAAGGGAACACGAGACTATTGGATTATTGGAAGATGAGTATTGGATGATGATGTTAATTGACTGCCTTTTATCAGGTTTTTGAGAGGGAGAGATAGAGAGATGTTTCCGTACCAAGTGATGATGCAAACAGCCCAATTGTTCTCGATTACGCACCAAGTAAATTAAACAGAGCAGGATGGACGGCATACACAGAACAAAGTAAATGATTGGCACAGAACAAGGACTATTCCTGTTTAAAAACCACATGGCCTACATTACATGAGGAAACAAACACACTCACATTTTTGGAAGTACAACAAACATGTCCTTCTGGTTCGGCCAGTCTCTACAGAGTGAGTTTGTCCTACTGATGTAGCTGCAGCCTTAAGGTGATGAGTTACTGGTGTAAGTCTAGTTTGTCCTACTGATGTTGCTGCAGCCTTAAGGTGATGAGTTACTGGTGTAAGTCTAGTTTGTCCTACTGATGTTGCTGCAGCCTTAAGGTGATGAGTTACTGGTGTAAGGCCCCATGTGTGTAGCAGTTAACAGGGTTGGCTTTACAGAGCACACAGAAATTTGCATAACCGCCTGAGGTCGAAGCGGTGTGTCTTAATGGGACTAAAGTGGGTTGGGTTCGAGAGTGCCCGCCACCATACAGCCGCGCTATAACAACAGACATATAAAAAAAATAAACGTGAAGGGTAAAGGCCTCAACGGCAAGAATAACTATCTTGATCATTATTGTTAAAAGATCTGGTCATGCTGTGCATGTTAACGAAACAAAGTCTTGTTTTGTATGCAATTGATTGACGGGATTCTATGCAGCACAAGTACTTAATTCACCACAACAATAAGTCAAGAACTGTTGATTGATCCATCAGGTATTGATCTTGCCAAACATAGTTAAAGTTGGAAAGATATTGGCTTTATTGCGAAGCATTAATATTTGTTATCCATCCATACTTTTTAACATCGGTTCTGGTTTAGCCGGATTTAGGCCCAATCTCAATTCTCATTTTTCCCCCTACCCCTGGTTTTTAAACGGGACAACCTTCGAGACCCTGTTACGTCGTCAGCACCCTGTTACGTCGTCAGCACCCTGTTATGTCGTCAGCAGTCGTCGATGGCGTGTACGTAAACAGACACGACGGGTTTGTTGCTCGATGTTTTCACCGTCTTCAGCTGCGTGGGTGTTAAACATCTTTTTGAGACGTGGAAAAAAGAAGACTTATTCAAGGCTGTATTCGACGCCTGGGAATGCTGGTGGATCAGTTTGAGGTATGTACAATAGACTGCAAGCAAGTTTCGTTGTAGTTAGCCTAGCTATACAACATGCTAGCTAGTATAACGTTAATGTTGTTGGATCAACCCCTTTGTGATACACGTAATGTCAAAGAAACATGTTTACTTTGATTTGTGTGTTGATTGTGTTGATCTGTGTGCAGGTCTGATAGGATACTGTACACATGCATTGTATGTAACTACTAACGTGTTTGGGCCATATGCACCCAAACCATCCTCATGGTTTGGGCAGTCGGGAAGCAAACGCCGTGGTGATGTGGAAATGTTTCCCCCGCAGTTTTAAGTAGTAAAAGTCTTTCCAATTCAGACTAAATTATGTGAACTTATTTCCTTTGCCAGACCGGTCATCCGTCGTACTGCAAGCTCAACGTAAACGTGCCATCCTGCGTTTGTGGTTCAACGTAGAGCTTGAGCTGAAGCAGGACTTCCACCTCAGCAGAAGAGCCATGCATGGTCTGCTTATTGCTTGTCTCCGGGATGTGTACAAGTTATTTTATCACAACACTTACATTTTTCAGAATAAATCTTTTGATACTACAATATCTGTCTCTTGAATTTTACTGTTTATTTTGAATGTCTCAGGAATGTAACTTTTAGCTACATGGAAAAATGTGGTATGATTACATAATCTGTTATTCATGCTATTCATTCATGTTATTCACACAATCTGGTAGAAACTGAAACATTGCACTTTTTTGCATCAAATATGGTATCAAGAGATAATATATAAAAACAGATTTTGAGGTAGTGTGCAAGAACCAGTGATATAATGGAGGAACTAACACACAAGCACATTTTATCAATCGTTTTTTCAAAGAGGAAGAAAATACTTACATTTGTGGTTTTCTGTCCTCGCCGATCCTGTCGCATCTTTCGCCGCCATCTTGCCTAGGATTTCTCTTGATTTTCTCGCAAGGCATTGTGGGAGATTTTTCATTAGACTCGTTTTTGAGTCTGCCTCTCAAAAATCGTACTTTTAAGGGCTAGTTAGCCCTTACCCTTAGCCCAACCCCTCAATGAAACGACTATTGGGACAGCCCTAACCCTACGCGTGAATGCGCAAAATTGAGGGGTGGGACTAAGGGCTAGGGTTAAGGGGTGAATTGGGATTGGGCCTTAACCTATGGATCCATCGCACCTGTCACTTTAACTTGCTTCCATAACCCAGTTACTGTAATGGCGTGGAAAACTGTAAAACTGTAAAATGTAGTTGTGCATTCTAAAATGCACAACAAAACAGAAAGTAGAAGTATTTGCTGGAAATGAAACTCTTTTGTAGGCTATTATTAACTATTAAGGCCCAGCTTTGCTGTGGCTCTTGGCCCGCTAACTGTTAGTATTAGGCTGTAAACTGTCTTGCAAAATGATTGCATTACATATTGCACATTACCTTGCATTATAGCACAGGCTGTCATCTTGCTCACAAACGGTGTCTGGTCTCTTATAGTCTGTCAGGTTAAAGGACAACACCGACCTGGGTGATCAAACCATCCTTACTGTCTCTCCTGGTTCACTAAAACATCCATTTCCAATATCATTTGTCAAAATGGCCTCCTTCTGCCGGACAGCATTAAGCGTAAGCGGGCCTGCAAATGAGTGTAAACAATGGCAATATAGCGCTTTTGTCTTTTGGAATCAATGTGCATCTGTCAGTACAGAGTTTGTGGACAGCAGGAAATAAAACCAAAAAAGGGAATTGCTAGACTGGGGGGCGTGGCTTAGCGTCGGCTGCAGACGGGGGGGCGTGGCTTAGTGTCGGCTGCAGACTGGGGGCGTGGCTTAGCGTCAGCCGCATACTGGGGGCGTAGCTTGGCGTCGGCTGCAGATGGGGGGGCGTGGCTTAATGTTGGCCGCAGACTGGGTCAATCTAAATGTCCCTACAGATGTGTGTTGTTGTTCTATTTAATGATTTAATTCATGAGTTGTAGCCTATAATGTGACCGCAGACTGAGAGGAACGGAAAGGCTACAGGGCAAACAGAAAAGTGAATTATTAGGATTTGGCAAATTAAACAATACATTACACAATTGAAATGACCAAAAGAAAAATAACTGGGCAAAGCAGGCCAATCCATCCTGTTCTTAATTTATTCACAGGTCTTATCAGGTAGGGTACTAAGCAGAAGATGATTGAGAGTAAGCGAGAGAAGCGAGATTAGGAGGGTGTGGTTGGATGACTGGCGGAGCCAACATTAGATTCCCACACGGCAGGATGTCCAAGTCCTGGAAGCCGTTGATGCAGCACTGAATAAAGTCCCAGATTTTACAGAAGCGCTGTCTTCAGAAAAGACGGTTGCAGCATCCTCTGTGAAAGCGGTCCTCCAGTTATTAACTGGAGATCTTCAGCTCCCAAGCCAGGAAGACGGAGTAGACGCGACACCTGAAAAGAAAAATGACAGAAATGTCTTAAATTCTGGAACAGAGCTTGGAAGTTCCGGCCTTATTGCTTTGATTTGTGGATTTGTTTGCCTGGGAAACCTCGCCTTCTGTGCAGCTGCCCCCTAAAATGGAACTCCCTTCAAACCACCTGAGGAGCACCAAACCCTGTCCCATCACCTGTTCCGTCCTGCTTTCAGTCTTGTACATGTGCAAAACAAATGTTCATTTTGTATTAAGTTCCTCACTCACCTCAAAATCTGAAATGTGGCTGATTGGATAGCAGAATTACTGCCACAATCAGAAATGTGGCTGTAATTGTCTACATGAATTTCTACAAATTCATGTTGTCATTCGTGTTGGATGAATGAATAGTCATTTGTGTTGGATGAATGAATAGTCATTTGTGTTGGATGAATGAATAGTCATCCGTGTTGGATGAATGAATAGTCATTCGTGTTGGATGAATGAATAGTTATTCATGTTGGATGAATGAATAGTCATTCGTGTTGGATAAATGAATAGTTATTCGTGTTGGATGAATGAATAGTTATTCGTGTTGGATGAATGAATAGTTATTCGTGTTGGATGAATGAATAGTTATTCGTGTTGGATGAA
>JAOPJO010000025.1:20685876-20702903 GCA_027123675.1 Molva macrophthalma | reverse complement strand
ACACACACACACACACACACACACACACACACACACACACACACACACACACACACACACACACACACACCAAGGCCATGACTCAGCACATTTTGAGTCAGAGTGACACGGTACACTTTTATGCTCTGCTGTTCGAATAACCGTGTTGTCTTACCATTTATCTCCACTCTGAAGCAGAGTGTGATTGGGTCAGGGTGACATCTCAAACCAGTGGGCTGTCTACATCAGTACTTCAAAGGGTGGTTAACCGTACAATACAGTGCTGGGTTACATCAATGCTAATGCTAATCAACTGGAATATGCAGACCTTAATCATCGGTTAAATCACCAGGGAAACCCCCAAATTCTCTGTGATAGTAGTGAATTCTGTTTTTGCTGACTAAAATATAATACAACTAAATGGTCCCTCTATTCAGCCAAGACTGGTTACGGTTTCAACAGAAAAAAAAAAATACAAAAATAAAAATACAAATAAAAAATCATGATCATGTTAGTGGATCAACAAAACTACCCGTGAACATTAAGTCTCGTGGGAAATCATGCAAATCCAATCTCTAATAAAGTGCCCAGGTTTTGCCAAGTCATCCTGACAAAGAAAGAATGTCTGAAGAGAAACTTCCGGTTCAAATGAATAACTTCATAGGTATACTGTATAAGGCGGTCCCTGTCCATAGAGGAGTGGCAGCTATAAGGGCAGGGGGTCATTATGGGCTGAAGTGTGTGCACACACGCCTCCAGTAGGGGGCGCCCTTTCTTCCAGACCGCCTAGAGGGGTGAGTCATCTAGCTATGCCGTCATGTGATCCACTCTCTGGAACACTGACCCACACTCCCTCTCTCCTCGGCAGACGCAGAGCTGAAGGCTTGCAGGAGGCAGAACTCATAACAGGTTGAAAAAAGGAAAAGAGAAGCAACTTCTGTGCTGCTTTCACACGCTCGGCATGGAGAGTCTACGGCTTACACCAAGGTCACGTCTCGGCCGAACACATGCGCACACGCACACAAACACCCCCACAAGCCTCCTTTCAAATGTCCCATCTGACAACCCAAGGCTTACAGAGTCCATATATACGGAGCTGAAAACTGTAATTATACGTGTGAAAACAACAACAATCACACATTAATGGAAGGCTTGTGGCTTACAACAATGCCTCCCAGAATGTATGACATTTGTGAAGCTGCCCCATGGTTACAGATGGCTGCTGCTTTCACTATCTAGTGCCAAGGCAACCATAGCGGGGCTGGGGGATTTCCAAAAACATAGTCAAGGTCAGTAAACCCTAGCCATTGTGCAACCAGAGAATGTCAGTGACTGTTAGCAGGACCTAGCTCGAAGGGAAAATAGAAATGTTCAACTGTAAAATATACTACTGCCCAATGGGTAACAAGCTCCTGTTTCATGAGGAATCACCAGAAGCACATGAGAGAATCAAGACATGTTGACTATGGCTATTGTTAAAATAAAGTCCAATTCTAGTCAATCAGTGGTATATAACAGCCAAGATTATGCAACAAGATACCTACTTAAAGTTAGGGTTGGCAATTTGGAGAAAACAGCCAGAGTAAGCTAGATTTTGAAAGTATAATTTATTTTTAATAATCAGACCAGTTTCCTACCGGAAACTAATGTGGACTGTTACTATTAACCTTTTCAGGCCTCCGTCCGAAACATATGACTAGCTTGCTAGCTTTAGAAATAGGTCTGCCTAGCCTTGTGGAAGCCTCCGGTCACGTGCAGAGTGCACGGGCAGAGTGCGTGGAAGCTAAGTAGGTGGACAGACAGGTAGGCCACCTGATCATTCTGACCAAATTCAATTATTGGAGAACGGGCTTATTACAGGCATGCCAGAGCCACAGATTAAAGATTTGTGTCAGAGTATTTGATTTATTTATCGCTGTCTGGATGCAAAGAGAATTTCAACAAAAATCCTTCTAAAATGAATTGCCTACCCTAGCCATAAGGGTCGTTCAGAAAACATATCAATGAATGTATATCCTTGTGGGTAGTGACTTCAACAAAAAACAATTCTCTTGACTAGAACCGGCTGGCGATTTATCAGCTCTGTGCGGACTGGGCCCTCCCCAAAAATAGCTGCCACGATCCGTTTGCTAAGCCACAAAAAGGGAGTTGCTGGCTGGGCCTCTTTCAAAAGGGCCAGACATTGCACTTGGGAGCCTTATTCCATAGGAAGAGAAACACGTCTCTGTTCACCTCCCCTCCACATCTCATCTACTTGTTGGCTCGTTCCTCTGGCTGTAAATAAGGGGCTCAAGTTACTGACCGCCTCAACAACACCTATACACTTCCACTCCTAGAAGAGGCCATTTTGAGGACACACACATTTCTCTAGTAGTGTCTCCAATGCCCTACCATGCTATATAGTGTCAATGCATACCTCCTCCTGTAATGGTCTCATTTTAAAATGCAAAATAAAATCTGATCCTACCTACAATCTCACTTAGATGGAGAAAGTTTCCTTCTTTGATAAAATAAGACCCAGATGGGGTGAAAATGGGTACAAACTGAGACACCTTCCCTTTAGCACTTAAGCTCATCCAGGCTAACTGTGTGTGGCAGGTGAAAGAACAGGTGAAATGGGAGAACATGAGAGGATTCTCTTTCAACACGGTCCTGGAGGACAGTTGTGTTTTTCCACTGGGAAAGCCCCTGCAGTAATGCAGACAAAAGCTTTGCTTGGCTGCTGTTAGGGATGGGTCAGAACAATCCAATATTCCATTACTTGTTCACGAGGATCAAAGCCCAATGTTTACATTTGGACCGTTAGAAAAATATCCCCCTTCAAATAAACACAAATGAACAGACAAAACTAGAGTTGGTTCTGTAGCCCCATTAGTTTTTCTGTTTTTACTAATCATGCACAGAAAAACTATATACATAATACACAAGCATACATATTAATATATATGCATACAACACAAACAAAGACCACCAGTACGCTACTGAGTGCGGAACAGGGATGGAGTCTGACGTCATACAGCAGTGCATTGTGTAGGTTACGTAGTTAGTTTACAGACTGTTGGTATAGGCTAACTAATGTCAAAGTCCCGTAAACCTTCCACCTGGGCACACTTGAAGAATATAAAAGACGATGTAAATATAGGTCTGGGACCGCTGCAGACGTGCGGAATAGAGATGGAGAACGCTATGAAGGCAGGACTCCGGTCAGAGAATCAGAGGCTAGCTTCGGTTTACAAACCTTTATTGGAGGAAGGATGTGGTTCTAAGGGGAAACATGATACAACATATATATAGTAATAACAGTAATACCACACAAGCAATTGCGTGTTCAACATGCACACACATAAGCCAAAACACACACGTCTATGAATGTCCCCGTAATTAGGAGCTGTATACAACATTAACATAACTATCTATGTAGCCTGGCTATGAGGGGGGCTTAGCCGGGGGAATACAATCTCAAAAGGCATAAACAGTGTGACCGTATACGATAGTTTGATGATTCTAGTGAGACACGGAACTCTATTCCCCTTAAAGGGCCAGTCACCTAATACAGGTAAATGCAATGAAATGTGCCATACTTTTTGTTCTACATGGAGCATGGTGCGTTTAAGATATTAAGTGATTTCGTGCCGATGATCTATGGCTGCCTTTGTGAATGTCGAATATTTGATTATTCGTTCATACCACCCACTGATTTTCGACCATGACATTTTTGAGTTATTCACATCCCTACTGGCTTTGAAGTCAGGAAGATAAGAGACTGCACACTGTATGGAGAATATAATTATAAAGATATTTAGTCAGTGTTTCCCCTAGCATTCCTTTCAGGCCTGGTGGTGCGCACTGATAAAACCCTAAGTGGACGAGGCGTGCGGGACGGCATGTTGGTGCGGTCTGCAGTTTATATTTGTGTTATAATGTTTGTTCACTTGGTATATCAAGACTTAAAACAAAGTGAACACAAGAAGAGGATGACTTAAATAAAGTGCATTTATTCCATACAAATAAATATAAACTTTGCAAAACATAGCAGGAAGCTGGAATTCGAACACTAAGTGATTTAAAAAAATGAGTTTTGGGATGAGAGTTTTAGGAAAGAGGGGGCGTGTTATCCCCATGGTTACGACCCACGCCAACTTTATGATACTTTTTTAGTACCGTCGTTGTGTAACTGTTATGAGTGTTATAATAAGCGGTGTTGTATATGAAATCCGCCACACACCGCAGCGTTATACTATAGGTGTCCAGGAAGCCTAACCCTCACTCGGACGCAGACATTAAATAAATCGCTGCTCAGACGGAGCTTCACCATCCACAAACACCGTAGCATAATACAATAAGTGTCCGAAAGGCCCAACTTTCTCGCGGACACCGCAGTCAACCGCTGCCCAGACAGAGCTCCACACGTCCACACAAACCGCGCCGCCGGTGCCCATTGGTCGTGACATCAGACTACCTCGGAAAAGGTTGTCTGACGTCACAAAAATAACGCTTTCTGCGTTCGCAGCAGAGTGGAACGTTCACGTAGAGTTTTGGGGAGAATGGCAAAAACATAGCATTTTACCCCTTTTTTCTCTAAATCTGGGACTTATTTCAGTAAGTGATAAAATGGCATAGATTACTATGTTTACGATCATATTACAAATGACCATGTTTAATACAACAAAATTGTGGTTTTGGGTTCAATGGCTCTTTAATGCTCAAATGTCGCCTATTATTAATACTTACTATGTACCTTTACACTGTATACACAGGCTTATGCGTGGCCAATGCCACTATTAAACGTTCTGTAAATTGAACGCAATTGTTGGTTGAGATTTTTCCACACGACAATAAAATAACAAATCATTGAGTTGAATTGAACTGTACACATAAAACGCGATTTCCGTTTTTCGAAAAGGCGACAGTTGTATAGACAAAGGTCGATTTTTTACGGCTCTCGCCAGCGAATAAATCCGTTTAACCAATCACATTCGGTTCAATCACATCTTTGTCATAGTCATCATGGCCACTGTACAATTGTGGGACATGGCGGAGGTAACAGCCTATTTACGTTTCTCAACAGTGTTGTTACTGCATCCATAGTGCTAAACTACAATCATAGACCTATAATTATCACTATCTGTTATATGTATTGATCATTCATCCATAGTGCTAAACTACAATCATAGACCTATAATTATCGCTATCGGTTATATGTATTGATCATTCATCTCGATAGCGATCGGTGCTACAAACCAATGTTTACTTGCACTGCGGTACGTGAATATCGGTTTCTTTTGATAACATGAAGGTGTTATCAAATTATCAAATTTGGGGTTTATATATGTATCCCCGGTAAGCAGGTCTCCAAAACGTTCGGTGCCGAAATTTCCATTGGTGGGGCTATAAGTTCCGGTCTTAGTTAAATGCTCGTCATCGCCGCCCCAGTGGATGACCAAGCTTTTTGTGAGACATGGCATTGGTGATTATTTTGATATGCTTATTTCCGGTAAACCAGCTTATAAGAAATACAAATGACATTTTACCATACCTACCCTATGGAAGGCTCCTTCTCAAAATATAGTGTAATTTACCCCTGGAAATACACATGTCCATGTAGTGTAGTGGTTAGGGTTAGTTATTGTGACGCCAGTTCTAGTCCGACCTCGACCAAGCATTTTGTGATACATGGCATGAAAATACTAATGTTTACTGTACAAAACCCATGATTCGCTTGAAAAGGGCGGCCGCTGGGCTAGGCGGTGCTTGGGTGACTGTGAATACCACTGGGACTGCTTGCAGTCCCAACATTTCTGGTTATTATTATTTATTGCATTAATTAAAAAAAAAAAAAGATTTTGGCCTGTACAATTATAGGGGGAACACTGACTGATATGATAGGTCATATGTTGCCTAGGGTTGGCCGATCGTCTCTATTTTCATATTGTTAAATCATGATTATTCTAGATTGGCAATATATGATCCGATCGCCAGGGGGCAGCGGGAGGAGGGGCCGGGAGTTACGCCAACAAAACAACACAGTTGAAGTTACGTGGATAAACATGTATAAAAGAGTTAACATTTTATTTAAAATACTTTAAAAAAAATCGAAAAGATATTGAATAGCAAACAACGGCTCCCTTTTAAACGTCTGAGTCTGTGATTGGTGTGACAATTTCACAGCATCATGTTCCGTTAAACATTATCTTACCTTTAATATCACAATCCAAATCATATCCATAACCTTAACTACTCTATAGGGCTGTAGTCAACCAAAGAAAATCTTCATCAACTGAAATTTGACCAACTGTACGACCAATTGATTGGTCGAAAAAAAAAAAATCAATATACGCATGTTATCTCTAAATTAACTTAATCGCACTCTACTCGACCTGCTAGCATAAATATCACATTAGTGCTGTTAGGAGAAAGTCAGTGGGCTTCAGATCCACTTTTGGCCTGAGTCCGACTCGGTTACGGCAGAGCTTCAATCCTGTAAAGCGGGTCGCACACCAGACGAGCCACGGAACGCCACGCTGGGCAGTGGCATGTCGTAACACACGTTGGAAGACTCGATTTTAGGTTTGGTTCTGTGTTTAATGTCCCAATGGAGGCTGTGCGATTCATGCTAAGGTGCCAATTCTGATATGTTCACATTCAAGCCTATCGAGCATTAAACACAAAAGTTGATGGAGCATTGCAGACATGAAAAAAAAAACAATTATGGTTAACGTTTTTAGATGATATGCCCGCATACTTTTATGCTTCCTTTTTTATAAAATGCTGCCACACCGACGACTTTTGTGATATATTGTCATTAGTTTGGAGAAGAGTAAGTGTTCAGTTAGTTACGGCTGGCAGTCTTCCTTAGGTTGGGCGAGTTCAACGTTGTGAAAACCGTGTTGTTTCGACCTCCTGTTTTAAAAGTCTTAGTCTCAAGTCTCAATAGTCAATTAAACCATTTGATTATTATAACAGAAACTACAGAGCCTTGAATATAGTTTTTATTAATAAATAATGTTATTTCTAACTTAATATAGCAATATAGACTATGACTCAAAAATCAAATACATTCGTCTGCATTTGTCCCTCCCGCCTGCGAAAATAATGGATTAAGAACCCACCAGAACTTGTCAGCCCTCCTCTCATGGAGCGCAAAGCAAAGTTTTGGTGAGCAAGCATATGGAGAACGGAGATGCAGGGTGTCAGATCCATGGAAAAGGGACCGCAAACTGGTTTTAAAATTAAATTCTTGAATGGTTTTAAAATTCAATTCCGTTAATCGGGTGGAGATCTGATTAGGGATGCAACGGTTATAGATTTTGATGATATGATTACAGTCTGAGGAATAAGCATGGTTTCACGATTATTATGCAATAATTTATTTCACAACACTACGGATGTATAAAATCACGAGCATTCTTTAATTAGAGATTATATTCTAAAAGTCTCTAAAAATGAAAGAATTGAATGGAGAACATCTCTTATGAAAGTGTTAATCACTTCACTTAATTGGATCCCATGGTACACAAATATATGTTGCTTTTGATAATATATCGCAAGAGTTAGGGTTAGGGTGGTAAAAAGGACGCAGTCTTCTTCACTAGGCTATATAGGTTGAGTAATGCATCTGTCTTTTTCACCGGCGCAATTATATAGGAATATGCCGCATATTCCCATCGTGGCTGATGTAAATAGTTTTTTCAGCGTTTTTCAGACATTTTCACATTGTTTATTTGCTACGCGCCTGGTGTAAAAGCACCTTGAGCCGCAACGTTTTTCAGCAAGATTTGCAGATTTGATATTCATCGTCTTGAACAACCCTGGTCATTTTTGTGTATCTGAAATACTCCCACACTGACGACTACAGGCGTTTTTGGGTGGTTACAAAGCTTCAATGCTTGGTCCCTCAGCCATTGTTTAGCTAATGTAAGTAAGCACCCCTCAAACACAAATATGGGAGGAATCAGTTTCGTTCCATTTGCAGGTTGTGCCGGCAATTTTCTGCTTGTTTAATTTTCCTCACACGGTTGGTCATAAAAAAATAATGTACCAATATTAATTTTTTAAGAGTGAGAACAGAAACACTCGGTGTAGCTTAGCCTTTAAGGTTACCAAACCGTGACCTTTCCCTAGACCTGATATAACTCTACTGACAGAGCGCACCTAGACTCCATCTGAACGTAGCTCTCCGCCTCCTCCATTTCACCATTCACAGAACGGTGAATGGTAGATATCTAAAAAAAAACGTTTACAACTCAACAATATGACTGCGTTTGTTGCTTGCTATAATCTAAAGTAATCCAGGCGGAAAGCAGACTATTTGCAAATTACTTTAAGATGCATTTGTCTGCAAAACACCGGACATTGTCATTGTCCTGCTCTGCCGAATGTGCACATGCTCCAAGTATTGACTAGGGTAGCCCCATCAGGGTTTTTTAGGCCGATCCTGATCAATCTTTTTAACGTGTGATCAGCCGATCCAATAACGATCACCGATTTTTTAAATAGTAAAATATATATTAAAAGTATGTTTCTTATGAAAATGTGTGCCAATTATGTAAGGGTTCTTCGGTAGTGACAGGACTTTCAGACATGAACTCAGGATCAACTTTCACACATGCAACGCACAACCGGAGATATACCGGAGATATACCGGAGATATGCCGGAGATATGCCGGAGATAGGCAGGACGTGACGCAAAAAGTATGCAGCGGTAGTCGCAGTGTTTTGTTTACAACACGTTGAAGAGGGCGGGTGAGGCTACCAACTCCGTAATGCTGACTCTTTTTGCGGCGATATCAATACTGCATTTATTTTGACGTATCTGCAATATCAACAGAAGAGTGGAAAGCAGACAGAAGTTGGAAAGCAAAATACTGGCAAGAAGAGAAAAGTACGAAGCAGCTACACTGCGTGCTCCCGGTTTCGTGCCCAGTCGCATGATAGACACGTCATCAACATGTCAGCGACACGCCTACTCGCTCGTGTATTCTCCAGACTTTACACTAGGGGCCTGGCCGGGTTAACTCCGGAAAGTCTGACTTAGGGTGCATGTGTGAAAGGCATATTAGTTACATGAGAGTTAGGTTCAGCTTAGACTAATCAAGGGTGGAGCCGTGGACACGGTTTTCTGACCGTTTAGACGTAAAGGAACGTTGAATAAATGAAACATCACTAATAGAAGGAATCAGTGTTACTGTTTATTGGAATGGTCAGGCCAACACACTCTCACTCGCGCGCTAAGGAAAGAGCTGTAACGGGTAACACCATAGACGATGGATAATACACACCCGATTTAGTCCAACATATAATCAAATGTAACAGTATCACCTGTGATACGCTCTGTACATATCAATATTTGCAGGCGGAGAAAAGGACGGCTACCGTGAAGAAGCGGCTGTTGTTATCCTACTAAGCTTTGCATAACAAATAATGACCGATGGCAACATTAGCGTGTAGGCTACATGGGAGATGCTCATATTTGTAGCCTACCTTTTGCGTCCTGTTATATGGCGCAAGTTACGTTACTTATATTTAGAGAGTTTTGCACATGCGGAAACAAGTTGGAACTGTATCATTGGGATGAATAAAATGAGCCAAAACTACAATTAATATATTAAACAACATAAATAACCAATATGCAAAGGAAGCATACACTGTATTTGCGTAACACAGCGACTCTTTGTGCCAGCCGTGCCCATGAAAGGAGTGTCTACGGCATCACTCACGGGCTGAGACCGAGGGTCCGGCTGCAGCAGACAGCGCTGAAGTCTAGCTTTCAGGAAAGCCTTTGCTTCATATTGTAGGAACTATGTTGACATTTCAGTACTATGACTGCAATCTTAATGTAATGCTTTGGTTACGCCGTTTAGAGACATAATTATATTGAAAATCTGGGGATCATGTGTGAATAATGTCAAGTCTAAGTCTATTACTGTTAGCACAAACCTACATAAGAAAAAATACAAATAAAAACCTGGGGAGAATAAAGCCTGTTGAGATGCAGGCTGGTTATTGCATCCTCCATCAACAAATTAAAAAAAGCTATTTCTATGGTTAGGTGAAGCGTATCTTTATTGTGAGTCCAGGTGAATAATGTTAAAGCAGGGTAACATGTCTCAGTGACTGAATCTAATGATGCCGCGTCTTGTGCACAATAGCTTTTGAGTCACGTGATCGGCTCCTGCAATCAGCAACTTTCAAGTTGACCGGCCGATCACCGGTCACATGTTTAGGGTGCATATCGCCCGCTAAGGATCGTGCCAGATCAATCCGTGCATCACTAGTATTTCCAAGCTTCTTTTGCATACCGGCATACTTTTACAGTCAAACGCGTCTTTAAAGTAATATTTTGAAGGCCGCGCGAAAAACGAATTGTCGATCATCCCATCAATTGCCAATATACGAATATACATTGGCACAAGCCTAATGTGGCCTTATCTAATGGATTTTGGTAGTTACATACACTATAATAGTGCTGTGTGATATGACGATATATACATTGGGGGATGAGAGAAATTTGTCTATCAGTAGATATTTCCCTCTATCTTTCCTATCGTTATTTATATTGACATTGTACATATTCAGTTTACTGGCTGCGGTACTGGAGATTTCTGAAACTGAGTGATGTTTACTTTTTATTTTTTCATATACTTATGTTTATTTGCTGCACTATTTCTGAGACTTGAAACAGTGTTTTTTTACATGTTCAATATCCCTTCTTTTTTTCTAATTTGTGACAGTTCTGCTCAACGTCTCTTCCAAATAAAAGGAGGAAATAGAAAGTGCCTTCATTTGTATTTAGTTGATAGGATTATTAAAAAGTAGTCCTGAGGCATGAGGTTATTCTGGGTAGACATTTTCTTCATAGAATTGACAGAAAACGTACTATATCGTGATATATATCGTTATGGAGATATGAAATGACCCATATCGTGATAGAAGATGTTGTCCATATCACACTGCCCTACACTATAATAGGGTTGCATGGCCCACTCAAATAGTCACATAGTAGAAATGGCACCAGCCTAATGTGGTCTTATCTAATGGATGTTGGTGTATAGTTACATACACTATAACATGGTTGCATGACCCATTCGAATAGTAACATAGAAGAAAGGGCCTTACTGGCATGGGATACATGCTCAAATAATCACATGACTCACAGACGTCTGGTCTGGCCAGCCAGAGCACTGCATCTCTCTCTAGTCCAACCCACCCGAAAACAGAATTACCCTGTCCGCAACAGATGTTTCTCTAGCAAGGCCGACACAAAGACACACAGCTCAATCCAATCCAGACCAGACTGAGTTGCAGGCCATTTTAATTACACAGAAGAAACTGACAGAGGAGACCTAAACACACAGTTTGATGTAGCAGGTCCAGCCGGAAGTGGTGTGCGTGGATGCAGCACAGAGCAGCACAGAGCAGCACAGAGCAGCCCTCTCCGTGTCCAGCAGACATGCTGAGCGGCCTCCCGCCGACTGGGAGCGCGCCGCGGCCTCGCATTAACACAACAATGTCCAGCTGCTTGAATGGACCAGGACCAGGCCAGGGATGAGAGCCACACAATGGGGGACAAAGGGCTGGGTTCCGGGAGGGTTGGGGGCAGGGGGGAAAAGAGAGCCAGAGAGAGAGAGGTCGACAGAAGGGCCAGCGGGACACAAAAATCAATCATTTGTTCCACAGCAAACAAACCAGCCAGTGTGTGTGTGAGGTGGCCAGTAACCTAGAAGTGGATGAGCATGTGGGTGGGGATGAAACCTGACCAGCCCTATCTGGCTTGCTGCATCTCTGGCCTACACGGAAATAAATAGGCAGTAGGCACAACATTTTCTTCCATAACTATTCAAGCCAATACAGCCAGGGTGAGGCTGCAAACCGGTTTTCCAGCCAAACACTGATGAGATAATTCAGCGCTGTAATGTTGCTTTTGGGTATAAAATGGCATACACTTTTCTTTGAATTTTTGCTGATTCTTTTGCAATCTAAGGACTGTCGTTACCCTTTAGGTGGTGTAATAGAAAATGACAATCAGACAGTCATTAGACAGACAATTATGTAATTAATGCAGTGGCTCAGTTCTTACTAAGAAACATTTCATAAGCTGCTCCTATAGTTGACTGAATATGACTAGGAATTATAGGGAACTTAACTGCACACAAAACATAGAACTGCATACATAATTGTAACCATCTTTATCCCTCTCTCTCTCGGTGTTGTGTTGCATCACAGAGCAAAGCCATAGATATGTGCAAGCAGCCATCTTTGTCTCAGTGTCTATTTATACCTCTATGGCTTTCCCCAGACTGTTCCCGCCAGGGGATGTCTAGCACTGAGAATTAGCCTCTAATCTTAAAGCTAAACTCAACCATCTTCTCTGACTTAATACATACCATTAGCTATGTTCATATCCTAGAAAAGGAGGCATGACTGCCAGTACAGGAAATGTGGGTGAAACAAAAACAACATTTTATTACCTATGTGTACATTTTGAACACGGTCTCTGGTTGAGGACAGAACTAGGGTCGGAGATTCTTACACCGCTGAATGGGTAGAAACTAGGTTTTTCAAGAGAAGCAACATATATTTTGCGAAATGCCATGAGGTAAGCTCACACTTTGGCCTAACAGACAAGAGACCTCTGCCTCTCTGGCCCCGTGATCCGTTGCTGCATGACAAAACACATTTACATAACATTTCCATTTCCTCCTTTTGCCTGACAAGTGCAAACGCGAGAAAGGGACATAAGGCCCAGCCCTGCATCCACTTCACTGCATCAATCTAGAGATGTATGCTGTGTGCTAGTGTTAGTGTTTGATCAGTCACACCCAATCCTTTAAACATGAACACACGGCTACCATTTGGAATTTCTACATCCTTCACTTACTGCAGCCAGGGTCCGAAATTTACTTTTTGAATTTGGTCTTTTTACCTGCAAGTGAAAAGATCTACTGGCCAAGCAATTGTTTTGATATGTTAGCCTGATATTTTTACCAGCTAAATGCAAGTGAAGCATGCAGCATTTTAGGCTTAAGAAATATGAACTGAAAATATTTAACAAAGTCAAAAGAATAAATATTATGTATTTCAGACATTAGAATCTCTTTTATTTTCATTTCAAGAGACCTCACCAGGACCTATGCCTACAAGTCCAAATAATCTCAGAAGGTGGATTTTCTGTAAATACTGCATTTATAAAAATATCTAATAAATAACATACACTGCCTTTGTGACAATATGGCTAAAAGTTTTCTTGGAGAACATTTTTTTTCATCTTAAAAACCCCCAACAACTCAACATGGAGATGTGAAAGGGATAGGTGTTGAGTAGGACAAAATGGCTGTGTGGTTGTTTTTACCACTATTCCTCATTTGCTACCCTTCATTTGCTTTTCTCTCCCTCAACTACTTTCTCTAGTCCTCCCACTGACAACACCCTTTGAGCAAACACGCTGAGTATTATGCCAATGGCATTTCTGCCTGGGTTTTACCTGACCCTGGGTGCTAAATAATCTGCCATTCTGGCAATGTGCTTGTTTATGTATGAGGAGGACGGAGAGTGAGAGGCTGAACCTAAAATGGCTCCCATATGTTTAGAACAAGGTAAAGAAAGAGATATTTCATTTTGATCGTTCCTTTCTAAGCAAAAGGTAGAGTGTAGCTCCCACTACACCATGAAACCAAGGAGAGAACATGGCAGTAGGAGAAAAAGACTAAGGCAGAGAGGAGCTTATTACGTAGCTCGTCTGTCCCTCTCTGCCCCAGCCTTTTATTTCCCAGCCTCCTCCTCCTACATTATTCTCCCAAGAAGCCTTGCTGTTCGGCACATAAAGAGTAAGCCTGCAGAGCACCCTGCAACACGGCTCCCTGAGCGCTGAGGCAGTGCTGAGGAACGGACGCGCCCCATTGGAGCTGCTCCAGCATGCCTGGGCCAATAGGAATCAAGCAGAGGGAAGGGCGTCACACACTAGCTTGTTTTTTAACCTCATTGTGCAAGAAGACAAGCACGACACAAATGCAGAAGGTAGAAGCCGGGATCAAGATGGTTTTTCAAACATGCAAAGGGAAATACAAAGTCCTAGAACACCCCCCCCCCAGACACACTCCTGTTCATTACAAATACTCTTCAATACTGTGACCAACCTTTCAGACAACTCTAAACGGCTTCAAGATATCGTGAACCATGTTTCTAAAAAGTAAACTGTCAACCAATAACATTATTAAGGGAAGTTAAATAATAACCAATGAATCAAAAAATGATACGACTTTATTATTATTATTAAACAGGCATGTTGCATGAATTCCCTTTTTCTAATCAGGAGGACTAGGAGTAGAACATTTTACTAATGGCTGAGTCTAAGAAGTCTCAAGAAAACCATTTTCAAAGTTTATACATTTCATATAACGAAAAAAACATATGGTGGCAGATTACAGACCAACCATCTGAATTAAATTTGATTGTTGAAATGATTACACCTACATTTCAAATATCAGCAAAATCACTCATATGTAATCTTAATTTTGTCCTTAGCCTCACAATTGTGGATTTGTGACGTTGACTTTGAGACTTGCATAATCACAGCACACTAACACCGTCCCAATTAACATGTCAATAGCTACACCTGCTTTTTCTGGGTAATGATACAGCATGGCATCAGCATGCAAATGGGAAAGGCAGAAAACAGGGCAGCTTTCTCCTCTTCCCATTGCTAACAGCCTCTCCAAAACGGTCTCACTCCACCTCTTCAAAACTGTCTGTGGCCAGCTAAGATCCTGTCTTCCTCGCCTGGAAATGGGCCAGCATCCTGCTTCATTTCCTCTCCAGGAGGTGCGCACGCACATACACACATTTAAGGCCTGTGCTGCGTGCTGAGTGACACAGTGAATAATTGGTATCGGGTCTCTAATGATTTGGCTAAATGAATTTAACCAAAACTGGATCAATGCAGAGTATTTCCTAACCAGTGACCATACATATGTGGGTGAGCAAGATCAAGAGAGAGCCAGAGGGACTAAGACTATTTCCTTAGCAACAGAACTGGGCCAGACAAACATTGCCCGTCTGCAAATTCCTTAGATTTGTTATTTGTCAGAGGCCCGGCGTTAAGGGACAGGAGGAAATCCTAGCCATTTAGAATTTTAAAATCAACCCCTGGATGTTCACCCACCCTTTAACCGAGGTAGCAAACAGGTTTGTTTGGCTGCTGTTTTTTGATATTCACTCACCCTTTAACCTAGGTAGCAAACAGGTTTGTTTGGCTGTGGTTTTTTGATATTCTCTCACCCTTTAACCTAGGTAGCAAACAGGTTTGTTTGGCTGCTGTTTTTTGCCTTTATTTATTATTATTTTATTTTACAATGAGTTGAGGAAGTAACAACAAAAGAAAATCCAACTAGCCTCATGCTGCATTGACAATCTTTTCCCAGGGTATAGCAAGTTGGGCTGAGTAAGAAAGCTCAGCATTGTGTGCCCTGCCCATGTCCCAAATTCTCCTAGCATTTCTTAGAGAGGGCTGTGTACTTGTCTTTGTCTCTGGTAAAGAGCCCAGCGTTTGTTCTAGATAACAGGAGGGGTCAGGCAGGGGGGGTTGGGGAACTGGGGGAGGGGGTTCTGTTGGCCAAGTTGGCAGTGCACAGAGGCTATTAAAAGATGTAAAACATATTCGGAGAATGTGAGTTCTAACCCATGAAAAACAGACTTGCTAAATTGCATATGGCTACACGCAGAATCAAGGAGATAAACAATTGGTACCGACTGTGGCTTTGCAGCCCCAGACCTCTTTCACACTTCGGCAGGTCGAAACAACACAAACGCAGAAGAAACGAAAATGCGCTGATATAACACTGTTGAGCATGTTTAGACGATTACTGTATAACAATGCACATTTTATATTTACAATAATACAAACGTATTACATTTTCCAAATAAGAAATTGTTCAACGAAATGTGACCAGCTGTTCCAGAAGGTGTGGGTTTCGAGCTCCCTGAAAAAATATATTATTGACACGTCAGACATAAGTCCGACAGAAAACGTTCGTCGTGTTGAGGTCGTCGCACATCCTGTGGCAAATCATTGGCCTAGTCATTCAGGCAGCCGAAACCAGTGGCGAGAAAAACCCGTCTCCTTCCTCGCTTTAGTACGCCGTCCCAGGCATATGTGTCTGAGCTAAGCAATGCGAATAACGCACGTTAGGGCGGCCATTAGTGCGGTTAAGGTGTGGGCTGGATGAATTCCACCAGTACCATGCTGACGGGAAAAGCCTTCGAAAACATAGATGTAGCAATGAATTTTAACTTCTTATATGAAACAAGGAATACCTGTTATACGTTTTACTACATATATGAATAACTAAACAAAGTGTACTGCCAAGACTGTAAAATTGTATAAACCTATGCTCTAAACGTGTCTGTATTCGGATATTCTCGAGAAACGATGTCCCTTACAGTTATTCACACGTTAAAATAAAAAATGGAGGCTAAAAAGGAAACGCGAGCTCCCCTTAGAAAAAAAACAAACATTGCTCTTAACCGCCAGAGGTTGGGGGTTGGTAGGTGGGGGAGGTGAAGAAAAGCAAGTCACTACTCAAGAGATCTGGTTCTGATTGCTAGATCCCACACAGAAAATACAAAAACACCACATTTGATTTGCTTCACTCGCCAGGAAAAGTCAAGAGTGTAGCCAATGCCAAATGGATGTGGTTGTAAACAGTAGCCTCATTTAGACGGTGGACATATTAAATGTATAACAATTGTATTTTGTATGTTGTATGCAAGTTATAAATAAACGCATTTATCCACTAACTAAGTCGTGCAATTATTTGTTGAAACACTGCCTTCAATCTGTTACAATTACCTGGAAAACATCCAAAAAGTTAGCTAACTGGCTAGCATAGGATGGTTACCCATCTCTGCTAACATGTTGGTGTGGGGGGGGGGGGGGGGCCGGTTTGTCTAATTAAAAGAAAAATGCTTTGTTATTTGAAAAAAAAAAATTTAACCACAAATTTAGATTTTTAGAGGACGGGTTGAAAAGCAACCATGGATATATGCAACAAGAT
>JAOPJO010000025.1:20675788-20685866 GCA_027123675.1 Molva macrophthalma | reverse complement strand
TACAATACTCTTTAATTTCACCTCTAACAACCCCACCCGTGTCGCTGCCGGTCCTGGTCTTGTTCCGCCCCCGGCGCCCCTGTGGGGGGGGGGGGGCGGCGCCCCCCCCCCCGGAGGTCTATGTAGCTGAATAATGCTTGGTTCTTTGCTAACCTAATATTGAACCACATTTTGATCTTTTGATCCTGCGGGTTGAAATGCTACCTGGGCTATATGCTACTAGCTTAATCACAGAAGTTCATGTCGACTATGCTTTTAATGTCAAACAATAACTATCTTATGATGTGATCCTCGTATCATGCACTCATGTTAAATAGTCAAACTTAATACGTTGGGCATGCTATAGTTGAACAAACCCAAAAGACTAAAAGAAGGCAAAATAACATACCAGCTGTAACGTTAAGTTACATGAAGAGCCCCAAGACAAACACTTAAAATAGATGAGGTTGGAATGACGTTAGACAGGGTCATTCCTTGTGTGTAAATCGTGAGAAATAATGACGGAATAAAGCCTACAATTGATTAACTTCTTCAATGAAACTCCAGAAAAACTGTTGCATAATAGCGTAATAAGCTTAGGAAGAATAGGTGCCCGACATTGAAACCAAACCTTTGAGTATTGAGCTAGTTTATGGGCAACAAGGACTCTGGAAAACATCACACGAGGACCTTATCAAAAATCAATTTAAGATCAATTCAGAGACACTGCAGCCTTGTCTAGCCTTTCCACATACAACATTATTATTCAGCAAAGCATACCAGCCAAGATAGGAAGGACGAAGCAAAGTTGTTGGCTAAAGAACGTACGTGTACATGAAGTAACCTAGCTAGCCAAGTATTTAGCTTGTTCACTTTAAAACATGCATGGTATTTTGCAATTCTGTTAAAGGTGACACATATAAGTGGTATAAACATATAGTAACACAGGTGTAAAGCACTCACCTAAAGAGACATTCCCACCAGTACGAATACGTTAATCGAATTAACAGCCAGAGGAGCCTTCGGGTATTCCAACATCAAATCCTCCCAGACCAGCAGGCCCGCGTCTCGACCTCGGTGTCTCCTATATCCCTTGCCTTTAAAAGTAGCTCCCTCTCCAGGGGTAGGAAACAAACTTCTCAATGTCTTCCACGCATTGCCATAAAGTTAAATTCCCTGTCCCGGTCAGGTACAGTTATTCCATTGAGTGTCTATTATAGGTCCCAGTTGCCTAATCCATGTATGTTAGTGTTTTGTATATATACAGTCGATATTTATAAAGGGTATATGCTGCTCTATGTAATTCAGGGCTCTGACTCTTTCTCGGGTCCTTACATTCGCGTAGGCGCCCATCCCCCTCCTCACCGGCATCGACCGCGGGTCCAAGCGAAACTGACACACAACCAAGCCACGGGGTTTCCCGGTGACCAAGCAGGGGCTTCTTCGGTGGGGGGGCGTTGCGCGGATGTCCTGCCTCTCGCATCCTATTGGTCAGAGGTGTGTTGGTTAATAAGTAAAATAAAAAGGAAGCAACGTCATTGGTCCGCTAGGCAACAGAATTGTTTTCGTTGTCTACGCACAGAGGGGCGTGCACCATATGAAGTCGAGCGGAGACTCGTTTCTTTCGTAGTACGTGTGTTTGTGCCATTTGGAGAAGGAGAGCAGTACAGTGTGGATGCATTCGGAAGTAATTGTAATATGGATTTGTTGTTTGACATTTTGGGAAGTCGTTATTAAATGCAATTACCCTGGAACTAATTTTATCTCAGTAGTGGGATTATGTTTTTGTTTGAGGTTATATTTATCTATATGGAAGAATCTGTAGTGGCAAACGTTAGCTACACGGGGTCTCTGGGGCCCAGTTCCAGGGACATCAGCGGTAGGGTCAGGCCCACCCAAGTAAAATGAATGGAATAGGAGGTGACGCTCTTGTAGGATCTGGTAAGGGATTGGGCAGGGGAAATTACCAGTGCTTTTAGGTTACATCTGTTCATTACGGGTCCCTCCTAGTTTACTCACCTCTTCCGAAATCTTTGCATTCGCAGATATTAATGACAAAATTCACGTGGTGAAGCAGAAGTGTCAACTTTATTAGGCTAAGAAAAATCTGTCGTTTCGAGGTGTTCAAATTTTACCGCATTTTTCTATTAATATTTCTGATTACCGAGCATATACACAAATTGACTAAAATAACGTCAGAATGTAATATATAGGCCTAAAGCGTGTATTGGTATTGACGTGCAATTGGATTCTTGTCATGTCACGGGATTTGGGAGACTGGTTTTGATTGGCTAAGGTGGTAAACGCCATTTGTTGCAGTGTTCAGACGATCAAGAAGAAAGCCGCATTGTACATTTGCTATATTATGTCTGATAGGGTTTCATAAAAATAAAGGAAACATTATGGATTGTAATCATTTGAACACGACGTGAAATCGTTGATGTATAATAAGATGGTGAAACAAAAAGCCGAACAGTGAAATATTTTTAATAGGATAGTAGGCCTATCAACGTGGACAAATAGGCCTGTCAGGTCGGATTCATTGGAGCCACCCAGAGACAAAGATCTTTACTCAATTACAATTTCGAAATGTGATGGGTGTCCTCTACACACCTTCGCCCAGGGCTATAGTCGCTTGAATACAGATACCGCAGATGTTTATTGTCTACCATTATTGTCCACCAGCCTAATTTGAGAAAGCACGCGATAAATCATGCCCGTCTCTCGAAACATTTTACAATAGGCCCGTTGTCGCAGCGTTGCTTATGAAATATAAGGCCTACCTACTAATTCGACACCGCCGCTTATCGTATAAAAAAAACACGAGTCACAATCACCTGGAAAATAGAATGCCTTCTCATTAACTGGTTAATGTTGTATATGGAAAACGCAATTGTGTGAATGTTTTACTTGCTGTATTTAATAGTCAGTCTTCTGCAAAAATAATAGGTTGCTATTACACAGGGTAGTCAGTGTATTAAAGTGTGGAGCCTACATACGAAGATGAACATTTAAGTTTTCAAAGCTTCTTATACCGCATGCATGTGCCATGTTTAATAGAAACGTCAAATCTGTTACATTTAACCCAGTCCAACACTGAATATCGTTTCCCTTTTTTGCCAGTCAGACCAGACACATACGTTTTCAATGCCATTATTGAGCAATACATTTACTCTGTTAATCACACAAGTGAGATCGAGTCTGAAGTGTGATCGAGTCTGAAGCAATGCGGCCAAACAAGTGTAACCCATTATCCACATAATAAACCATCCAGTGCAGGACGGGCCTTTTTCTAACTAGTTTTTTTTGTACGTTTTAGTAGGCCTATATGGAGTCCTGCAAATATAGGAAATTAAATTAACTATACCAGACGAAATTCAATGTGGGCCCAGCTACCGTACAGAACATCAAGGACAGCACATCACATATACAATATATGGCCATAACAGTAAACAATGTAAACAAAAACACAGCATTTTTAAACAACGTAACCATTTCTATGGGGCACAAATCTTTGGGCAAACAATTGCATACCATATACATTTTAAACATCAAAAATCGACATTACCCTCTTTGTGGGGTTAATATGTTATACCCTTATCCTAGCATTTATTTTCATACGGCGTTCTAGCATTTATTTCATGAAGCTTTTATGAGCTTTCATCAACTGCAACACTAGACAAGATGGTGTGGATTATATTAAACACGTACGACTTTCTTCTGTAACCGTTATGGACAATTGTGTGCCAGAGCATGCAAAGTTCCAATGCAAACAATCTTACTTCCATATTATATCGTCACCTTTCCTTAGGCTGCAGTGGTTTAACTAATCTGAGGCATTTCCTAGATTAAGATACGCATTAGCGATATATATTGCACCCAATGTTATCTAAAGATGGCTCTGGGGCCGTGTGACAATGATACATTGTGACAGGAAAAGCAACAACTTCCTGTGGCTTTGTCATTGTTCTTTTGTAGGAGGCCCAATTCATTTCTAGGTGCTTTCTAAACGTTTACATATTGTGGCTCGGGCAAGCAGCTAACACAAAAATGGTTGCGTTTTGGGTTGTCTGGTGTCGGGAATGTCTTTAGTCGATATTCTCGGTTGTTGACGCAGCGCCTTCGCGTGCGAAACACACCCTTCTTCTGGCGAATGCTGCCCTCTGCTGGTCGCGGCTGTAGCACTGCATTTAGCTATGCTGTTCCACAGAGGGTAGGCAATTCCTTAGAGCAGTTTCAAACTCCCAGTAACATTATTGACCATCTCATCCTCGCCCATTATGGCAAGGACCGTGCGTGATCCAGACTCCACCTGCCCAAAACATAAAGTTAAACTTTTATTGAGCTGTCCGCCTCAAGGTTGGGCTGGCATATTAGGCCTAATCCAAAAAACGACAGCCTTGGAAAAAATGTATTATGTAGTATGAAGTATGCATTTTTTTTTATTAGAGATATGTGATTTATATTCACATTTTTAGGACTTTTGTGTTATGTAAATAGTAAAATACCATCAAAAACATTTTTTTCAGAAGAGGAGATGCAACACAGGAGAAAATATATGTGCTTAATCAAATAATTTCTAACGTCACGCTTTTTGAGAGACATAAGCGTGTTGATAAAAAACTGTAGGGAACTTGGACCACTGACATAATGTTTCTAAATCGGACCAAAGGATAACACAAATCCTAGACCATTTACCCTTTATGACGCAAGTGGTCCTACTTTCCTTACTCTCTTGGTGCTCTTTTCTATTAGAAAACAGCAGAGCATGACCCTTAGAGGCCAGATGCCAATACATTTTCCATGCGTTTTCTGTCTGCCCATGGCCTTAAAGATGGCGTGCTTCCCTCACCTGGGTGAGCCCTGCATCCTGCACCAGGTAAGTAGGCAGACTGAGGCTCATGGCCAGAGCCTGCAGTTCCAACAGATGAGCCATGTTGGAGCCTTGGACCACCACTTTCTTGGCCCTGGGATAAACAATAAAGACAAGACGTACCCATTGGACATTTCTGAAAAAACCCATAATCAAACCAAAATTTCCACCTCGGGCTGGGCGATTTTTTATATTTAATTGATTAATTAGCATTTTTACTTTCCTACGGTTTGTGAAACGGCTGAACTGCAAACCGCGATCTATGAAAGTTCTAGACCCCACATTTGTTTTGCCTTAAAGAGCAAGTGAACCCGCTGTTTCAGCTGGGATTCAAATACTTTTTCCGGGGACGAGGGGGCTACTGTGTGGTATGTTTTAGTAACATGGTCATGTATGATGAGCGACGTATAGGAAGTGCCACACATGTGGCGTTCTACTGAGAAGCTTCACCCTCACTCGGACATCACAATAAACCGCTGCTCAGACGGAGCTCCACACACACCAAAGTGTTATACTATTGATGTCTGGAAAGCCTAACCCTCTGTCGGTAGCGATCATCAAAATCAACTGCTGTCCAGAACGAGCTCCACACATCCACACACCCCGTGGCGTTATACTATAGGCCTCCGAGAAGTTTAACCCTCTCTCGGATGCCGCACTCTACCCAGACGGAGTGCTACACGTCCACACAGCTCGCCGCCGGTGTCCCTTGGTCGTGATGTCGGAGAGTATACCAACAGGCACTTCGGCGTCACCAAAATACCTTGACCTGCGTTCCAAGCAGAGTGGAACGTTCGCATAGTGTTTTGGGGAGAACGGCAAAAACATAGGATTTTACTCCTGTTTTCGGTAAATGAAGGTCTTGTTTCAGTAACGGTGATAAAATGGCATGGATTATCATGTTGACGATCACACACCTGCTGGAATGGCAGGTGTGCGTAGCACCAAGAGATGCAGAAGCCAGCTCAAGCCACAAAGCACAACCGAAATCAAGGTTTAAATCAAAAATTGGTTTGGAAAAAAATGGAGATTTAATTTTTAGGCCAAATCACCCAGCCCTAGTTCCACTGTAAAAGACTGAAGACATATATATCCTCTTGGAATAAAACCATTACAATTAAAACTGTGTAAAACACTTATTTATAAATAAATACATAAAGAAATATCTATATATATACATATTTCAGTAACACATCATTCTTACCCACTATGGTCCCATTTCCATGCCATCTCTCTCCAGCTGTTCTTGCCTTGCAGAGCCTGATACAGACCAACAGCTGCGTGCCCCACCTGGGCAGCTACCTGAAGAACAACACACAAAGAAACAACTGCAACTCCAACTTAATGGTCCAACTGTGGTCATGATGCATATACAAAAACACAGTCTCAATTTCACCTCTTTAATATAATATATTTGCATTTTAATTTGGTATCCGCAAGATTCTTTGATAATTCTGTTGAACCTAGAATGGGGTCTTTACTCTGACCAACCCTAGAGCAGGTAGCAACATCAAAATCAAAGGACCGTTAAGAAAAGTGAGCCTTTCTGTGTTTGTTTTTGCAAACAAACAAATAGAAAGAGCCTTCCACTACAGTAAGCACCCAGCAACAAGCATCTAGCAGGACTGACCTTTCCCACGCCCATAGCGAGATCCATGTTCACTACAAACACCATCTTGAAGGTGAGGTCATCATCGCCCTCCTCCTGGGAGACCAAACAGACACAAGAGGGGAGGAGAGAGGCTCAGCACCTGTTGGACCTGGCCCAGTGTAACCCTGCACCTGCGGGACTAAGGCTATCAAAAGGGCACCTCATTCTCCAGCTTGTTGAAGTAGTACATGGCTGCCTCCTCGGCAGACACATTCCTGGTGTGCAGGAGGGCCTAGGAAGAAGAAAAAACAATTAAACAGATCTACAGCACAATGAGAAGAACAGGTCAGGGAAGAAATCACTGGCCCACTGGGATTACGATGGCCTTGCCTGTTAACTCAACACTTTGTTTCAAGTGTCACATGGTTCTTTGTAGATGAAAACACCAGGCAATACTGTGTAATAAAATGCTACTGTAGCTTCTGTAGAATGTGCCTGCCCATTTATTACATTTGTCATTCAAGATGTATCTTTCCCAAAACATTAAAATAAACAGACTCAGTTTACTCCATGCTACATCTCTAACAGTGAATTTATATATATTGTCGCAATCACGGCCGTGGCCGCCATGTCCGATGCCGCAAAGGACCCTGGGAGGGTCGGCAAGCGGCACCACCTCCTAAGTAGACGTCGAGTGGGCTGTGTGCTCCGTGTGTGTTAAATAAAGGCAACTCTCGGGGTTGTGCGGTGTATGGGGCACGAGAGTTGCGAACTGCTTGGACCTGGTCTCCTGTCTGGATATTCCCGCGGTGTCTGTTCTCACACCTGTTTGGCTGCCTCCTCTGGAATGTCTAGTTCTCGGAGCTGCTGCAGGTATATGGGATTGACATCCTGAGCGCCGGCATCTGGGCCTGATTGCTCCAAGGGCTCCATTCTCGGCTGTGGCATTGAATATAAGAACAAAACACTCCTAACTGAACTGTAATGACAGCTCAAACCATAAACGTGGTCACACACCGTTTATAAAAAGTAAGGCCAAGTATAATAATGTATTTATATTTAATGAAATTCATATAGTCAGCGCTTTCATATACGCATACGGCTATGATACGGCTATATTTCTGCCTTTGACTGGAACATTAAAATATGAGTTGACCACTTATGCTTCCTTTACTTAAAATGTAATTACACGACACATTCAAGTAAATCTAATTGCATTAGTAACGTTATATCTACGACTAAGCCAAATTAACTACCTACGCCATAGTACAGCACAGTATTGTATACAACTAAAGCTACATTAGTGGTCAACAAAAAGACATCTTAGTTCACCCACATTTAACATTTCTATTCTCTTTCAGAGCTAATGGTGACATGTCAGTGAGCTGTGGCTATGCTAGGTAGCTGATAGAAATGTACGTACGCTTCTACCTGTGCTACGCAGCTAACGTGCTAGCAGGAATCCTCCAGTACGAAACACGGGCTTTCTCAAAGTGTTCCTATTGCGACAACAATTTCAGATTTCTAAACGAATACAGTCCACTGGAGGATGACAGTGCTTACTCCATTTTGGCCATCAAATTGTGATTTTCTTACCGGATACCATCGTTTGTAGATTCCGTAAGTTGTATCCTGTCCATGCATTAATAAAGCACTGAACACATTTATCATCGCGACTTTTAGTTCCCGACCCCAAACGAAGTCAATCAAAAACAGATATTTACGACATAAAACACAGATTTCATTGGATGTTGTTTCATGAATACTTTATTACATCGCCGTCGACAAATTTCGCTTTTATTAAACATGTTATATCACTACAGTAACATTATTAAACCATTATGTACAATGATATTAACATAAGGTAAGAAAACTCCTTTAAACTGCTCTCTGCAGAGCCTGCTCTACATAGCTGAATTTATACATAGTCTAACAACAGTTAGAATCTTCCCTCAGATGGCCTGCCTCAATAGTTTTAGGCTTCAAATCTATATGACCGCAAAAACCATTTCCACAATAATTAGTTGGATGTTTGTTAGATAGGCCTACTGTAGTGATAACCTATGGGTAACATTCGGACATTCTTGGGCTGAGACACCTATAGGGCATTTGGAGATGCACACGTAACACTAGAGGCTCATTATACATTTATATCATTTTTACAAACTTTAACCTTTTTCCCAATCAGGGGTCCTTTGGACATGAATAAGATGGACAGAGATTAAGCCAATCTCTATTTGGTCACTAAAATGTCAAGAGTGCATCACAGCTTGTCCTTTTGACATCATCAGGCATACAGTAGGTATGATCAGGCATACAGGAGGTATGGCAGGCATCAGCTCCACATGTGTTGGACAGCTGTTGTGGCACGGAACAGTGGAAGAATTTCTTGTTGTCAGCAATTTATCAGAATTGCAAATAAGAGTGATTTCCAACAGATGGGGTGCGAGAGGACTGAATAATAGTACCGTTAAATGGGGGTATAACATTGTCTCCACGTAATCACAGAAAAAATAAATTAAAATACAAGATACCCTCCAGCACATAAAGCAAGAGTTTGGACGATCTTGGGGAGAGGTTTCAAACAAAACGAGGGACTACAGAATGTTTTGAAATGGACACAGCGTGAGCAGTACAGCATTTACAACATTTTCTTTGTTGAAATTCTGAAAAAAAGGAATGTGAAAATGTTTTTACAAAATTAAAAGACTCAAATAAAACAAAGTTACACGATAAAAACACCTTCATGAAACATTGATTTCTCCTCTAAGATCCTCTCCAGTGATGTTTACCTTTGCAATGGAGAAACAAGGACAGAAGCCAACTCAAGGGTCCCCACACAAGGGTTAAAGGGGCACATTGATCAAAAAAGAAATAAATGAGAAATGAACAAAGTTTCTGTGTGTGTGATTTTCCAGCATTTGGCGATGTTTATACGAGCCTGTGTTATTTTAGGAGGACTGACATAGCTATGGAAATGGTCAATATGGGTGCACAGAAAAAAAGAAAAAGGGTACAACCAATTGTACTTGGTTGCCCTAGCCCATGAGACTGAGGTAGAGTGGCAATAACATATTTAACTCCTCGTCTTCTTGATATAAAGGAGGTTGTCTTGTTTACTTACAGAAACTGGCCTTTTTAAAGAAATTCATTCAGTTCTCCAATTTGTGTAACCTTGTATAAACAATAATGGACCAGATACTTAACTAATACGGCCAAGTTTACTTTCATGTTGGAAATCAACGCACCATAACATCTCCAAAATATACGGTGTCACATCAGGACAAATTGTATAAAACGGCTAGAGCCAACGGGTTTCCCATGAAGGCTTCATGACATAACAGGCTGATAAAAAACGGGAAGATGTGGGTTTCTGCACATACACACATCAGGTGGATATAGGCAACCATGGCAACACACATGCCAAACACAAATACACTAAAGGATGCAATGTAAAAGGAGAGGATAGATCTTTTTCCACCTTACACAAATAAGCACAAAATGTTTGTTAAAAATAAAATAAAGAGTAGTTCTTGATTCAAAAGAAATGTATGACCATCACTGAACACACACACACACACACACACACACACACACACACACACACACACACACACACACACACACACACACAC
>JAOPJO010000025.1:20481238-20493112 GCA_027123675.1 Molva macrophthalma | reverse complement strand
CCTCCCCCTCCTCCCCCTCCTCCTCCTAAGGTTGGAGCTGCCTCCATGCTCAGACCAGCGCTCAGAGCAATATAAGCAACACAACCCGCTGCTTCCTGTGGGCCAACTTGAAACCACGAGTCAAAAATACAAATGAGACCTCTTGTTATGTTGCCGGTTGGAGCTGTGCAAGGTGTGTTGAAACGCGGCTCAGCGATGCTTCACATCGCCCTTCAACACTTACAGTACGGGAGTCTGTTCATCTTATGATGAGTACAGCAAACACTCGTCTATAGTGCTCACTCACCAGTGCATCTGAAGGAAGGAGCCAAAGGATTCTCAACACTGTGAAGACCCTACAGACAGTGATGACTAAGGTCTGTATATATCAGCTCTCTCACACACACACACACACACACACACACACACACACACAAACACATGCTCACATACACAGACATACACAGTCACACATTCCATATTCACGATTAAAGGACAATAAAGCAGTGCTTGGTTTTGTCCACACTCACTCCCACACCACCAGAGCATTCTGGTTCCATGTTTCATCACGTTTATTTTCACTGTCTAGTGTCATGTGGCAAGAAAACATTCCTCAAAGCTTCAGCAGAAATCATGTCAAAGCAGGGGAGGGCTGGCCTCCATTTTGGGTATTGAGTTGATGAGGGCTGACTGTCTGCAGAAGATATGCCACGCTCAAGCTCACACAGTTTCCTCTAGCATCCAAAGTGTAGCATCAGGCTCACACAGTATCCTATAGCATCCTAAGCGTAGCATCAGGCTCACACATTTTCCTTTAGCTGCCTTAGCGTAGCATAAGGCTCACACAGTTTCATCTAGCAGCCTTAGCATAGCATAAGGCTCGCAGTTTCATCTTGCAGCCTGAGCATGATATCAGGCTCAGACAGTTTCCTCCAGCAGCCTTAGCAGAGCATCACTCACATGTTTTTTATATAATTCAGAAAGATTTCAACGATTTAGGTGATACTGTGAGACTTCTTGAGGAGCTGGATTGGGTAATAGTTAATGCTTAGGCTGAGCACAGATCACACTATGAAAATAGTATGGTACTAGGCTATGCTATTCCCACGGATGTGTGGATGTGTGGATGTGTGGATGTGTGGATGTGTGGATGTGTGGATGTGTGGAACTCTGTTTGGGGTGCTGTTAGTTTTGTTGGCTGCGTCCGAGAGATGGTTAAGCTTCTTGAACACTTATAGTATAACTCCACGGTTTGTGGCGCATTTCATATACAACATCAATCATTATAATGCTTGATGTGACCCTTGGTCAAAGTTATACGTGTTTGTGTTTATGTCCCTCCCAATGTTCATGTTTCACTGTGTGGGGGCCTGTGGTGTTTACGTTTCAGTGTTGATTGGAGGATACGTTGATTTGGTGCTGGTGTTTAATGTGTGGATGTGGTCCCTGCTGATTGGCTTGCCAAGTTTCAGCTAGGTGTAAAGATCAGCAGTGAATCACACCTTCTGCCTCTTCCTTCTCAGCCACAGGGGTTGTAGTTGCTAGGGGGTGTCATAAATGTATGGCCTGTGAAGCCCTTTGAGACTGTACCTTTGATTAAGGGCTATACAAATAAAATTGAATTGAATTGAAAGTTCATGTAGGTGTTCGTACTCCTGTGTTTGGTTAAATGGTAAATGAATGACTTGTATTTTGTGTTCACCACCTGTTTGGGTCTGTGGGAGGCTGAGCAGAGAGGGGATGTTACTGGCCGGTTCCCCGAGGCCGGCTGCAACACCCTCATACTCAACAACGCATCCTAGGTAAAAAATGACCACAGAGTCGCCCTAATCCGTAACCCTGGGGATAACGCGCCCCTCCTCCTTCCTAGAACTCAGTCCAAAGTGTTTGAATTCAAGCTGAAACAGCGGGAGCACTTACACCAGAGCAAACACCATGCTTGAGCTCCGGAGGAGGAGGGAGAGACTTGGCGAATGCTGCTAAATGCTATAAAATGAGAATCAGCTCACGTCAGGTATGGACGGGCTATTCAGTACCGCTGTACAAATAACTAAGTATACGGGTTATTGTGAATATAATTGTGATATATATTGTAATATTGTGAATACCATTTTTTGCCGATACACAGTTTGATTGAAGTAGTGGGACTTCAGGACAGTCCCACTACAGCGGTGGCTTCACCACATGACGAGCAGCAGTGGGAAGCCTCCGGAACAGTTTTCTTTAAATAGGTGTCATGGGAATAAGGCAGGGAAATATTTGCACCCAAGATACATATTTCTCGCCTTGAAAGTGATCATATTAACTGGACACCACGAGTAGTTGGCAGCGATCATGGCATGGACAGCAGTGCTCTCGTGAATACCCATGAGTGAATTAGTGACATTTTATAAAAATAGCCATTCTCATCTAAATGGTTCAAGATGTAATTAATGTAATGCCATGAAGAAGTCTGTCTTCTTATCCACCACCAGAGAACGACCATGATGG
Source organism: Molva macrophthalma (assembly GCA_027123675.1). Classification (NCBI taxonomy): domain Eukaryota; kingdom Metazoa; phylum Chordata; class Actinopteri; order Gadiformes; family Lotidae; genus Molva; species Molva macrophthalma. Next base: position 20,490,643 of record JAOPJO010000025.1, on the reverse strand, counting down.
AACAATGAAAAACGATAGCCTCATCTATCCATAGACGGAACGTCCGTGAAGTCGGCCATCGGTTTACACACATAGGCTGTTAGAAGACCTGAGATAGTCGCCTCCACCAGGGCCTCCACCAGGGCCTCCACCAGGGCCTCGCACACAGGGCCTCCACCAGGGCCTCCACCAGGGCCTCGCGCACAGGGCCTCGCACACAGGGCCTCACACACACAGGGCCTCGCACACACAGGGCCTCGCACACACAGGGCCTCGCACACACAGGGCCTCTCGCACAGGGCCTCGCACACACAGGGCCTCGCACAGGGCCTCGCACACACAGGGCCTCTCGCACAGGGCCTCGCACACACAGGGCCTCGCACACACAGGGCCTCGCACAGGGCCTCGCACACACAGGGCCTCGCACACACAGGGCCTCGTGCACAGGGCTTCATGGCTGCCTCTTTATTGACTCGGCTACATTGCGGTGTTTGCCTCCTATATTCAGCCCTGTGGCGTATCTTCTGATTAGAACGTCTTCGCTGACACTTTGGAATTACATATTTGGGAATTTCCCATATTTGTATTGGCTTCAGGACTTAAGAGGCCACAGAAACTGGAAAGGATTGTGTATATTTCCCAATAGTTATTGGGAACGAGACAAAAATAATGAGAATTAGCTTTTCAGCGGACCTCCTGACGTGCCCAATGAGTCCCTCCTTCTAGAAAGAAGGCTTAGGCAGCATCCACTACATTAATGAATTCACTCACATTAATGAATTCACTCACATTAATGAACTTCATTGATGAAGGTGGTGGAGGAGAGTGAGGGGTTATAATGGTGTCCTGCCCTTTTGTAGAGAGCACAAAGACCTCGGTTACACGTCTTTTCAATTCGACTTCTGTGATTTCACAAACGTTAAAGTGTAGGCCCCACAGCCGTGGATCAGGAGAGAACAGCGGATCTGACCGGTTAGTTAGTTTCATGTTCAACACTCATTTGACATCAAGCCACGACACATAGGGTGTGGTGTGCTGTTATACTATTTTAATTCATTTGATTTGATTTTACGTCTAAGTGTTGTGCCAAAATATTTCTTGGATTGTAGGCTCATTCATTTTGAGAATACATGGCTAGCTAAGACATTAGACTGACCGTAGTTTAATCTCAAGCTGTTTCTGGCATGTAGGAGATGTTTCCATGTATTTTTGAAGTCACACAGGCCGATCAGTTACAACTGTCGTCACACAGTGAAGCCTATCAGGCCTACCAAGTGTGGTAGATATTATGTCCCGGGCTAACCGGCCGTAGTGTTTTTGTTTGGGGGGTCACAGAGAGAAAGGCCTACATTGCTTCGAAGGAGATAAGGTAGGGTTTAGTAGTAATAACGGCAACCATGACATTAACCTTTTCAATTATATGAATGAAAAAACGAATTATAACGAATCAAGCAGTTGAAAACTCTACTCTAGGCATATGGTGCTATTATGTGCTCTTGTCTGACACAAGAGCACACACACTTATTTAATTTAGTTTTATATTATAGCCTATTGCAACAATGAAAGTAACCTTTTAAATTATATAATGACATGAATGAACGAATAATTACGAATCACGCAGTTGGGAACTCTCTGTGCGTATGTGTGTCCAGCACAAGAACATAGCAATTAGATTGTTTCAGAGGCCTTGTTGGACAGTTTGAGAGACACATTGGTTTGAGGGACAAATGAGGGACCAGAACACTGGTATTATTATTTTACAACAAGAACAAATAATAACGAATCGAGGAGATGAGAACTCCAATCTGGTCATATAGCGTTATTCCAACACAACAACACACACACACACACACACACACACACACCGAGTTGGGCAACAAGACAGTCAAATGTATATAGGTACAAAATACTAATAAAGTCATTTAAATATATCAAAATAAATTACAAATGACGTGCAAATAAATGTATGTCATTTAAATACATATATTCAAGATACAGTAACCTGCGATCAACTGGCTGTTTTTTGTGTCCCTTTATAAAAAGATGCTTTTTAAAAGGTGAGATGAAGACTCCTTTCAGGGGATGAAATAGCTCAATGCTAGGAAGAGGGCAAAGCCCTCGGCCTGGCTCCGTGGAGCATTGAAATTTACATCATTTCCGGCCTTTTGGTAGAACAACACAATGATCCGCCTGATTCTATTTACTTGTGTCTTTACTTTCTATGTCAACATTGCGTGTGATGTTAATAAAGACAAAGTTGAAATATAACTATTAGTAACTATGAGTAACTATTTGATTTCATGTACTGCCGAATGATTACAACTGATAATAGTAATTTAAGGCGAGTTTAGACCATTCTTCAATGGGATCTGCTTGCCGTGGATTGGTTCTAGATATTGTGGAGATATTATAGATATTGTGGCAGTTCTTTCCACTGTCTGACGACCACACAATGCTCTGCTTAGAGTCTTATTTGAAAAGCTACCATGTAAGATTTTTATTTTAGCCATATAAACACAATTGATCAGACTGTTAGTTGTTTACTAATCACACCAACATCTTCAGCAGCCTGTGTGCGTTTCTTATCTTAATGCCTGTGGTCATTTCCTTTGGTTTAAGCAGACAGGGTGTAAGGTGATCAAGGGAAAACACAGCTCTAGTTTTCTGGACCTTCAAATTGAGTTTCCCGTGGACCAAGCGAACCCCTTCTTATTGGCTGACGCCTTGCAGTCTAACCCAAAAAGTAGATTTATTGTCCACTTGTTCTGAACCCCCTAGGCGCTTCCTTCTTCCCTTCGGCTCGCTTGGCGTGGCCCTCCTCGGCTCCTCCCACCTTTGACCATGAAAACACATTGGCTCGCACTAAAGCCCAGAGAGACGGCTCCTGTAGACTCTAAAGAGAAAGCTCCAGGAACATGACGGCTTTCCTCTCCATTTTGCTTCATTACTGCAGAGCTGCAGAGCAGAAGGAAAACATGGGGTTTTCATTTGTGGCTTTGTTTTATTAATTTCAGGCCATGTTTTATTATTTTGTTGCCACGTTTTGTTATTTTGTTCCCTCTAAATAATTATTTAATTCCCCTTGTTATATAATATAATAGCAATAATAATATATAATAATTATTTTGTTCCCTTGTTTAGTTTATTTGTTCCCTCAAATTAGTTCAATTTGTTCCTTCATTTGCTTTTTACTCATCCTCTTTTCACACTCAGGGGCCAAATCGATGAAATCACTGGGGCTCACTGGGCTCAATATACTGCACTATTTTGGTCATCATTTTTAAGTGTTGTCCAAGAGTGAATATACAAATCTGGTACCCTATATAGTGCACTACATAGTACCAATAATGCACTGTAACTTGTACCAGACTGAAATAAACCCGTTCTATAAAATTGAATTTCTCTTTTTAGGCACAAAAACATCACTGAAATGAAAACAGTTAAATAATCTTTTATAGTCTATGAGATCAACCATAGAGTTATACGGTGATCATGGTGACACCTGTGGCAAAGGTTTATGGGATATATCATATTTAGAATAAAAAAATATTTTATAAATAAACCCGGACAAATTGTAACATATACAGTACGTAGATCCATCCGTCCATTTCATCTACGAATCTACGAAGGTATTGCGTATAATTCTCAACCGCAAATCTCGTGCTTCAGGGAGATCCGTGCTTTATGTTCCCCTGGATCCCACAAGCACGCTGTTATCACATTGAGCTGAGAGTGGCAGCGTCTACTGTGGTGGCTGACAAGAGGCCTCCATGCTGCTGAGAAGGCTTGGACACAGCAAGAGATAAGGGGGAGGGGGTACTCCAATCAGCTGCCAATTAACTTACAGCCGGTTAAATCACTTTGGCGTGCTGTTTATTTTGCTGCATTATTCGCTCAATACGCTGACAGAGAAACCATAGTTTAGGTGACGGCAGCAAAGTCTGCCCGTCCATAACTCGATGGAGGCGATGTGTGCTCAGCAACTTCCAAACAAGACAGTAAACTCTGTGTCGTATACAGTTACAACCCATCACTTATAACCAGGGCTTCATTTGTGAAACAGGAGGCCCCGGCACACAGCAGGTGGGGGGGGGGGGGAACGTATGCACAAAACACATCAAACTACGGTGCCTGGTGCACAGACAACACCTTGGTGCTGCTGTGCTGAAACTAAACAAGAATGACAAAGCAACGCTATGTGCAGCGCACTGATAGCAAATACTGTGGCATCTTCTGACACGACCATGGAGCCTAGTAAACACTATATGTCTCAACGATGGGAATTATAATTGACCGCATGTTTTCTTGGCTGAAAATATGAATATTTCTTTCTCAAAACAACCATAATCCATTTATCAATGTACATCCTTTAATCCTTAAGGACAAGTGCAACAGTGAAGGGGGGATGTGCATTAGGATACAGGAGAAACAACGTCAGGCAGGAAGAGAGATCTCCTGATTTAGTCTACGCACACAGAGGACTGGAATTCAGAACGAGAGAAGGGAGAGTGTGAATGGAAACGCAGACAGCAGGCTGAAGGAACCTTTTAGTTCTCGGGACTAAAAGCTCTGGGTACTTTGGGTGGAAACGCGGCCTCCGTCTTTGGGTTTTGGTTGGCATATTGTAAGCTTGATTGACGTTAAAAGGTATTTTAAAGTCTACATTTGGGAGCAATCAGACAACTTAAAGAAAGTGTGTGTGCCCTAAAAGCTCTTTCCAGAAAGGTTCCTAAATTATCTTAAAAACACAGACTGGCTGAATGTGTCTTTGGGAGAAAAGAGTTAAAAGAAAAAACAAAATACATGTTTACATACAACATTGTCATTGACAGGATAATGCAATATAACTGATAATTAACTATAACTGGTTGTTACCTGGTTCTCCTCATGAGTCACCCTCATCTGCTCCTTCAAGATGGATGTACGCGCAGCCTCTTCTTTCCGCATGATCCGCTCCTTCTTGAGCTCGGGGCTCCAGAAACTCTTGATGCTGTTTGTGGAGGAGCCCAGCTTACTGTCCTTCAGGTCAAGCTCTCTGCGTAGCAGCTCGTTCTCCCTCTGCATGTCCCTGAACTGGGCCTGCATCTCCAGCAGCTCCCCCCCACTGCTCCGCACCGCCTGTCTCAGCAGAGCGGACGGCACCCCCTGGTGGTGGTGGTGGTGGTGCAGCATGGAGAGGGAGCCCAGGTCACTGTAAGACAGAAGGTCACCATGGGGCAGCCCCACTGAAGCGATGTTGGGACTGCTGCCCATGGCGGTGACGCGGCCCCCGTACATGGCCCGGCTGGTGGCTCTCCCCAGGGTCATGGTGCCCTTAGGGTAGGTGGCAGTGGAGCCCACGCCCTCATGGTCGCTCAGGTACATGGGCCCCGAGGTGGCGTAGGCCGCATTGAGGGACTGGATGTTCTCCATGGAGAGCGTCTTGCCCCCCGCACCACCCCCGCCCCCGCTGTTGGCCCTCCGGTGGCCCAAACGGGGGGACCTGGGCAGGCGCGGGGACCGTGCGGGGCTGCTCTCTATATGGCCTACTGCCCTGGCACTGCCGTACATGTCCTGTAAGATGTGGCCACCAGGGGGTCCTTGCCAGGGGCACGCTGAAATGAGACTGCTCTTGCTCGCTGAATTGCATAAGACTGCTTTAATTCATGCATGAACAGGTGGGGTGCTCTGGAGTCAGATCTGGGGAATGAAAATGAAAAATAAAAGTAATCGTGAGAGACATTAGGGATGTACATATAAAAACAGACTGTTCAACTATTAAGGAGCAGGTAGGAGATTGTTAAAGACTATTCAACTTTTAAAGAGCAGGTAGGATTTAGAAAAGGGCTAATCAACGATTAAGGAGCAGTAAGGAGTTAGCTAAAGACTAAACTATTGAGATACAGGTGGATGTTTGTTACAGACTAAGACGGTAGGTAAGTTTCTTGCTCAGCAATGCTCTTGATATATTTCCCCACATGTTCAAGCCTGCCCTGAATTATAATGAAGAAGTGAATCACCCATTGAGCTAGAGATGGAGATCTCCCCTGCATTAATGTGTAACAATCTGGAGAGGGAAGGCTCCCTGAGGTTCGGACGTGCCTGAGTCACTACCGAGTGGCCTGCTGTCACATTTTGTTTGGCTCAGATTCTATGTGATCCCACTGGGAGTCCCAGCATCACTCTAGCTTCCCTCGTGCAAACCATTCATCTATGTCCTATTAATACCCAGCCCCTCAAACACTGGAAGAGATATGTTGGGTCGATACTAACAAAGTTTAGCCAGGTCAAAAGAAAGTCATTGGAGACCAGACTTTACTTTCGCACTTTGGAAAAACGATATTTAATTTGATTGAGATATCTGTGACTCCAAACTAAGGTTATGTTTTGGCCCATTGTTTTTGCCAATGTGGCTTGTTGAGTCTTCGTAATACATTTGAAAAGACAACGCTATGGATTAATTGAGAGCTGCAACACAACAACAACAACCATGAAGTAGAGTTAGCAGTGAAATATTTAACAAGGATTTATAATTCATAAATGGATCCCATCCTAAAAGAATATGATCGGTTATGGAGGATGAGAAGGATGAGGAAATGTGCAGGACAGTGACCCATATTAGGAGAAAGTTCTGACAATTTTTGGAAATAAATGAAAAGACTGCAATAAATGTTGGTTAGTGAATATAGATTCCTGGGGCAGTTCTACTCCAGAGGCTGATTGTTCATTAAAATACTGACAGTCTAGGGTAAAAATAGAACCCTCTGCCAAAAGTGAATTATCACTTTAGGAGGATGGTGATTCGCTGGCTGGAAATAGGGTACATTCTTCCTTCCGGGTGACACTTGATTCTCAGTCACCAGTTGCCATGGTGAGCATTGGTGAAATCTGGGCCAACAAAGATAAAAGCACCTGTCCAGTTTTATATAAGATTCGCTAAAGAAACCTTGAGGCCAAATCTGTAAAGTTCCAGGCAGACGCCCTTGCCTTTTGAGCCAAGATGGCCACAAGATGGCCACTAACCTCTCCTAACCAACTATACATGTCTTGGCCAACATTTCTGTTGTTTATTTATAGAAACAGATGCATTATTTACAGATTTTGAGCCTGTAGATTGATGAAGACACTATAAGACAAACATCTACACATACATCCTCACACAACTCAGAGCATGCAATCTTATCACTTTTTGGTTTAGTATTGTTTTGTTGATTTAAGGTAATACTCAGTTGTGTATTATACGCAGGTATATTCCTTATATCCACTGGGAAAGCTCCAGGATTTCCGTAAAACCACCACAAATGCAGAAAGGATACGTAACAATCCTAAAGTAACAAATACGTATAAATACATTACAGTACTTAAGCAGTTTTTTGGATTATCTTTCCTTGAGTTCCTGTCTGAGTGGACTCATCGTTGCTCATGCTAATGGATTATCCTTACAGACTACTTTTAGCATCTTGCGTATGCGCGCGAATAACTGCTGATCTCACTGACAAGTTAAGGCATATCAAGCCCATATGTCACAAATAATATTTGATGGAAAATTGCAACCACATGTCTGTAAGCTATAGCTTGAGCAGCAGTATGAACACATCCACCTACCTAGTCGTAGTAGTCATCCACTAGTGGCACTACTGCTAGCGGATGACTACCGAAGACAAACACCTGTGCGACCTTAGTTACCACAAATGTTTACCTATATATGTGCTTTTTTACTTTTACTTTTGATATGTACATTAGTACATTTGAACCCAGATAAATACTTTTGATACTTGATAAGAGTACATTTTATGTCAACTACTTAATGACGTGATTTTCTTGCGTATGACTTTCAACAGTCCCTTTCAACTTAGATATCACTACTTTTAAGTATGACTTTCTAACACTTTATACATTACTGTTAACAATATAGATCTGTCACAGAATGTTTGTTTCCGCAAATACCGGGTCGAGAGATGGGACAGCAAACTGAAGACACACTGCCGAACACGCAGAGGGGAATAGGGCAGTGGGGAACGTGTGTGAGTAGCGAGCGTGCGGTTGAGCGAGCGGGAGCGGGCAGGCGCCAGAGAGTGAAGGTGAATGAGAGGGGAGCAGCGAAAAGGTTAGCAGTGACATTGTCAATCTGGCAACATATGTAGGCTATCGGTAACAAGGCTCCCTATTTGGACTGGTGGTTCTCGGCAGACTGGCAACTGTAAAAGTAGATCTTGGTTCAAACAAATGTTGGGCACCCCTGGTGTAGAGCCTAGGCTACACACCGTACTACTTGTAAACATGGTTGTGGGTCACATGCACAGTTCTAAGTCAATCATTTCATTTCGCAGTCACTAGTCTTGCAAAACATAGCATAGATCAGTGTTTTTCAACCTGTGGTACATGGGAAACTGCACGTGGTACCTGGGATTTTATTCCTGAAATAGACAATTTATAATAATACAAAACACTATAAAGATCATTGAAAATAAATATATAAATCATATTCTTCACTAAATATAGTATTATGACTTGTTATTATTGCAATGTTGTCTGTTGATGTTTTTTTAATGAATTTGTGTTTTCTAAATAAACACTGGGATCATGAGCAGGTTGCTGACTTGGCCTTCGTTTATTAATACTTATGTATAAACAGGGCGCTGGCAAACTTTGAAAGTTTGTGAAATAGGGCAAGGCAGTGTGTGGCACTAAAGACAAGAGAGAGACAGGTCATCAGATCTGTCACTGGAGGTCCTCTGAATAAGAGATACCAGAGCAGAATTCAATTAAAGAAACATGCCATATTAAAGGCCCCTATTTGGACTATGAGATAGCAGATTGTGTACAGAAGCAGTCTGCCTCCCCAGCAGCCAGAGCCCTCAAAGAGATTGGCAAATTAACCTCTGATGCCAGATACATGTCACACATAGATCGTAAGGCCAAATAAATGCCTATGCCAAATAGATGTAATGCCACATAGATGCATATGTCACATAGATGCTAAGTTAACGCCACATACATGACACACATAGATGATAACGCCATATAAATGCTAATGCCACATACATGACACACATAGATGATAACGCCATATAAATGCTAATGCCACATACATGACACACATAGATGCTAACACGGCCTCCTAACCCCACTTGGACACTACCACACCCTTTTTACTAAATCTTCCGTTGGGGTTTTGGTTGTTTTGGAGGGTTGATGGTTGGCAAGTCGATGAATGTTTTTTCTCTAAAAGAAGAAGATTATTGCATTAGGATTTATGTGAATTGGCAGCTGTGGTTTATGGCAGCCACTGTTTAGAAGTTTATGAAATGTCCACTTTTAACATCACTGACACACATTTGCCTTATTTGAGAATGAAGAGAGAGAGAAAGAGAGGGCGAAAGAGAGAGAGAGAGAGAGAGAGAGAGAGAGAGAGAGAGAGAGAGAGAGAGAGAGAGAGAGAGAGAG
>JAOPJO010000025.1:20455212-20465568 GCA_027123675.1 Molva macrophthalma | reverse complement strand
TGGCTGATTAGAAATTTGCGTTAACGAGCAGTTGGACAGGTGTACCTAATAAAGTGGCCGGTGAGTGTATATACATAGATGTATGATAGGATGGTGCTGTAGTAGGAAAGTATGGGGCACCATTAGTGGTCACATTAGGTTAAAATTGATAATATTTGTAGCACTTAAACTTAACTGTGGTGCAGATGGGATGTCAACTAATGCATCCCTTTCTTTATTACTTAAGTGAATGAATGAAATTGAAAATAAAAGTGTTTCTATTAAGCTGGAAATAAACTAACTATGTGTATTAATTAGCTTTTAAAGTGTCAGTGAACCCACTGTTCACCTGGAATTCGCATTTATTTATTTGAGATTTAAATAAATCCGTTTTGGGTGAAAATATTTAGGAAGGAGAAGGGGCGTGTTATCCTCATGGTTATGTAAGGTAGTGGTCCTAGATTGGCCACTGGGGGACGCTGTTGCGCTCTCTTTTCCCCTGAGCGTTAAAATATTAGCGCTGTTTGTTCCTTATAGGACACCATACGTTTGTTTCATTCCATGTGGGACGTCATTAGGTATTCACTGAGTATCTGTGGATACCTATTGTTATTGTGGGGTTTGGGTATTATGATTATTATTCCTCATTGGTAACGCCTATAGATCAGCCCCTAATTGCACAAAGGTTTTCAAATGTTTATAATTTGTCGACATTTGTATACCCGGTGAGCAGGTCTCCAAAAGGTTTGGTGCCAATTCTCCCATAGGGGGCGCTATAATCCGCGGTCAAAGTTAAAACGATCAGCCCCACCGCCCGATGAATAACAATTCTGAAAGTTGATTTACGTGCCTTATTTCACATACTGATAATTTTAGCCTCTGCTTTAAATTACACAGTTTTGTCATTTACATGATCTATGGACTTGTCTGATTAAAATTCAGAGAAATGGTTTTGATTGTGTAATAAATGGCCGAGTTATGGCAAACTCGATATATGCTAATTAGTGAACTTGTGATTATCAATCACAAGTCCGCTTCAGAAGGTGTCAGGCACTGGAAACGTACCATGCGCATAGAGGACATCTCCCTTATTATGTGTATAAAGTTTTGTGTCGATATCTCATTATATGACGTCACATTGAGTAAATGCTCTTAAGCGCAATGAACCACTTCGCCTATAGGGGGGCCAAAATCACACATAAACGGCATCTACTATTAATTAAATATTGGTGTAAGGTTGGCTAGCTAGCTTGCTGTTTGTTGGTAAGTTAAAGCACACATTATACGCAAATAGTGCATGTGGATGCTGACCAGCTGTCATCTGAGCGAATAAAACAACCCAGCGTCTCAAACCCGATCCCGAAGCCCTGTGTCCCCTGCACCTTCTCTCCACACAACACCCCGTCAACAATATCAAAGAAACACAACGCAGAGTCCCAGGGCGTGCAGAGAGGCTACTGCACGTTAGGGTTCCAGTTACGATCCACACCAACTTTGTGATACTTTTGTAGTACCGTCGTTGTGGTATAATGAGCGATGTTGTGTATGAAATGCGCCACACACCGTAGCGTTATACTATAGGTGTCCGGAAAGCCTAACCGTCACTCGGACGCGGACATTAAATAAACCGCTGCTCACACAGTGGCGTTATACTATTATGGAAGGCCATCAGAGCAAATAACGTCATAGAAATTTCGCGTTAACACGATCTAATTGTGCATGTAAACACGTAGAGTTTGGTCATGTTAAGACGTAATATTTTACGCGTTAACACAACACGAATTGACACGTTAACGTACTTTTTGTGGTTGTGGCCAATGAGGGACCTTGCATCCAAGAAGTCGTACATATTCATGAGGAGGGTTGTATCAATGATGACGAACAACAACGCAAGGGAGCACGTTCTGCATGAATTACTAACGTTGTGCATGCTGTGCACTCGTTACAGGCACCTAGGTCAGTAAAGGAAATCCTGGGTATACGTAAGCCAGAGTTGTGGTTTAGAAGAAGCCAATTTGAACTTTCAGCGAAGGACTTAACTTTCTGTCTTATGGAACTGCACATTTGGTGAATGTTTGAGAGTAGCAACATCGTACGATGACGAAACAATCCAAGCAGTTTTGACAAGGAAAGATAAATCGCTAGATTTATGCTGTAATGATTCTAACACCCCTATAAGACAAGAATGGAACAACCCGTTGGCTTTGAGAACAATTTGCGCGTTAATACGCCAAAAATCAACCTGACGTGTTAACATGTCAGTTTCTGTTGTGTTAACACATACAAATATTCGGTGTTAACATGACCAAACTCTACACACGTAGAGTTTTGTCTTTTTAACGCAACATTTCTAAGACGATATTTGCTCCAATGGCCTTCCATTGGAGCAGTGTGTCCGAGAAGCCCTTTATCTCGGACACCGCAGTCAACCGCTGCCCAGGCAGACCGCAACACGTCCACACACACCGCGGCGCCGGTCTCCCTTGGTCGTGACGTCGAAGTGCCTCGGAAAAGGCACTTTGACGTCACAAAACGTCACGAAAAGAACGCCACCTGTGTTCGGAGCAAAGTGGAACGATCACGTAGTGTATTGGGGAGACTGGAAAAACATAGGATTGTACTCCTGTTTTCTCTAATCTTTCAGTAACAGTGATGAAGTGGCATAGATTACTATGTTGACGATCATATATGATATATTACCACGTTTAAAACAAATAAAAAACGGTTTTGGGTTCAATTGCTCTTCAATATAGAGTAATACAACCTGAATAATCGTTTTTTTGGCTAGTCTCCCATGTTTTGAGAGACAGTTCATTAAGGGGTCAGTAGGGGTTACTATTCAAGGATGCCTACATCCTTTAGAAGTCTGTGGGCATTAAGAGGAGGAGATGAGGAGTTTGTTTTTAAAAAATATTATAATTTTGCCAATGAAATGCACATTTCAGAAGGTCTTAGGCGGATGTTAGGGGTTCTTGAGGGAAATGTGTTTATCGTGAGATGAGACAAGCATACAAAGTTTAATGATCATGGGTCAAAGCGGTCAGGAGAGTTTAGGGGGGAAAGTTTCATAAAAAGCACCTGGGTTTGGCTGATTACGAGAAATATACAAAATACGACAAATACAATAGGAAGTAATAATGTTGTAATTGTAATTGATTAATGTTGAATGAAATACAACAATATTAGTTATATTGAATTAAATAAACATGATCAATGTTAAATAGAATGAATCAATGGTATCCAAGATACCAATTGTGGTGTCTATGTAAGATGCTGTAGTGTGCTGTGGGTGACTAAGCTGCTGGAGACAGTAGGGCTCCTGTAACAACCACACGGCCCCGGACAGAGCTGTTTCCCTGGTGGAGTTCCTTCTGTAGGGCTTCCAAACTGTGAGGTGTGTTGGGGAACGTGATGTTCGGTGAGGTCACTACGTTGCAATCGTTGCCGTCAAAGTATTTTCTGTCGATCCATGGTGCGTCCGGTCAGGTCGACTACTTGTTGGGGTCGAGAAATGCATTTGTTTGCTATGCTATATATAGAGGACTGTACAGAAACAATCCTACCTGGGTGCCCCGAAGGACTCCATCAGGCTGCTCTGAAGCCGCCAGCTGCCTGATGTCCCAGCTAGGAGGAGGCGGGAGACTGGTATCCATGGTGACAACGGGCATCCTCCTCAGGGTCTGTGGAGAGCAAATTAATGGAGGAGGGGGAGATGGAGGAGAAGGAGTTGGAGAAGGGTGGGGGTGGGGGGGGGAGTGAAATATATCTGATAGAGAAGAGAAGGAGAGGTTATAGGATGATCAGGACCTACCTGAGGGGTCAGGGGTCGTCCCTATTCAGGGGGTGCAACAGCATCAACAGGACCAGCTGGTGGTCCACAAACTGACTGCTGACAGTGAGTGCAGCACTGCACTGCCAATGTTTGAATAAACAAAATCATGGAAATGGATGATTATGTTTCAAGAACTGGTATGAGCTAAATGATTAAAATATATCTGGGATTCTTTTAATCTGCCCAATACATTCAAACTACTGATGTAATATCAAGAGGTGTGTATACTGTACCCACATAAGGGAACTTCCCAAACAAGGAAATCATTGATTCAATGATTTACAACTGACCCTCGTGTCCACCTGGGTATTGGTCTACATTCAGAGCCACCAGGTAGGAAAATGGAAGTGCTGGAGGATTTGCTGAGCCTTCTCCAGACCATCTCTGGTGGACCAAGTCCTGCTCCAGGCCAGCCTGGATGGACTTGGCATTCTGGAACCTGGACACAAAATGTGTGTTGGCACTCATCTTTGATTGTCATTTAACACTTACTATCATTCACAATAATCATACACAATCACACGAGTACAATCATTTTCAGACCCACGAATCACCAATATGACAGTACTAGCTAACTATGGCCGTGGGCTAAGCCAGTTGGCCTGCTGGTCTCCTCTGTCACCCTGACCCAGGAGAATGAGGCAATGGTGAGCTTCTCACCAGTACCAGATGGTAGGGACCAGGGCCCTTATTTATAAAGACGTTGTAGTGAAAGTTCAAAAGGTCTACTTTACTTAGCGGAGGAGTAGTGATGGTGTGCGGGGAAGCTGCCGTAACCGGGGCTCCAGCAGCATCGCATTGGCAACGGGTGGCCCTGCCCCCCGCAATCTACTTCACTAGCCAATCAATGGCATTGTTACAAAAGGCAGAGCTACGGTTAGCCTCTTAGCATAGCATAAGGTAGACGTCAATCATTCTGATCAATCTAGTTTTGAGAGTTGCCCAATGCTTGACATTTGACACTAAATTGACGCCATATAATTGTTATTATTTATGACATTACTGAAATTAGTAATGCGCAGCAGAGTCTTATTATCGGATTAATTGGCAATTATCAATCTATTTTGATACAATTATTGTTAAGGCCTACTTTAGGCGTAGGACTACATAAATTGCATCATTAAAAATCCTGTCACTGCCCAGGGGACAATTGTACTTTTAGAAGTGAGTCAAAAGCATTCTGTTCCTGTTTGCAATTCTTTCTTATCACCCTACCGCTTGCTGTGCGTACACATGGTCAGCGCCTGTGCGTATATGTACTCCCGTTGGAGTCACATTTTCAAGCCAAGAACAAATGTTGTCAAAAAACCTTTTGTCGACAAACTGCGAACGCATGGTTTACGCACAGATTTCTTTGTACGCAATGTTGATGAATCACACACATACACACACACGCACACACATGCGCACACACACACAGCTGCACAGTAGACATTGATAACTACCACACGTGTCCATTTTCTCTTTATTTTCTGATTGGAAATTTCAAGGTCAATATTTTTTCATTGATCACATTACTTGACATGATGCACCAAAATGTACTCTTAATCTGTTTACAGGAATACGATGAGTAGAACACAAGGTTTCACAACGACGATGCTTCGCCCATTGCACTTACAACAGTGAATGAAATTCTCCGGACATTATTCATTTTTTTTCTTTGCCCCCTCTGACTCTCACCACCTTATAGATCATATCCGTCGTGTCAATCAGACCCCCCAGTGGTCTGAGAAAGGCGCTCGTCCACACAGCACTTTGAGGGGTTTTTAAATCTCGTTTTTAATTGACACAATATGCATAGAGACTCTACACAGACTGGATATGCTTCTGAATACAAGTTTGTTCCACTGTTGTCCACTGTCAATACAAGTCAGCCACATACACTTTTCTTATTTATTCATAATAATAATAATCATAATAAATGTCATCATTATCTTCATCATTATCACCATATCATCTTCATCATTCATATAATAGTGATAATAAATATATATTTTTTAATACACAAAGGTTGGCAGCAAATACGGCATGGGGATGCACATGATATCCGTACTCAGAACTTAAAATATGTACATCAGATTCAACGTGTATTTACAGTAAGATTGTGTCTTTCTAACCTCCTGTGGATAAGGGTTAGGGCTGGCTCATGCATCTACTACAAACCACAACGTCTCTCTATCCATTGTGGTCACTATGGTCCATTCTCCTCCTCAGATTTTCCACATGAAGTAGATCTTACCATACTTCCTGCGAGACAAAACACTGTGACACGCCCTGATTTGGTGAATGACTGGCGAGTTTGTTGTTTTTTTCTTCTTTTTTTATTTAAAATGTTTTGTTAAGATGTGAGTATTTTACTAATCCACATTCGCTAGGTTGGCCTGTGAAATTCAAGGGCTGGTCATCAAACCAAAGTGAAAACATGCCTTGTTTTGTGTTCGTTCTTGTTCAACTCCGAAGGATAATAATAATCTAATCATGCACCTTCCCCGATGGCCGTCGACTGGTCTGACCAACACAATGACACCTTTCTCCCCAACACATTATACACCGACACCCAATATGTACATCGACACGTAGTGATGAGAAGTGCTGACCATCTGCGTCACATGTTCACAGCGGCACAGACAGGAACTGGAAGCCAAACACGGAGGAACCCTGCTCAGCCGTAACACACTGAGACCGAATGAGGGCTTACAAACAGCCGGACGAAGCCAAGCAAAAAACCCCATGCTTACATTGACATGATGGCTGACATTGAGAACGGGACAAGTCTACACAGTTAACCCTTTGGCAACGAGTCCCCGAACAGGGAGAGAGGGGTCTAAACATGCCACGAAAGAAATGAACAAAAATGGAAAAAAACAAATCTAGTTCATATTCAATATTTAAATCCATACACACGAGTTGCTAAGTAAAAACATTTTCATAGCCTTTTCTTTTCATAATTTCGTTGTTTTTCTTCTGAATTACAAGGATAGTAAATGGTGGTAGATTAACTAACTTTCCAAGTTTAAAATGAATCATTGCATAGAACATTTTAATTGACAATTGCTTTAAACCACATTTTGTGTGTGCGTGTGGGGTTTTTTACGTGACTGTGTGTGTGAGACAAGTGTGTTTTTGTCTGTGTATGTGAGTGCATGTGTGTCGGTCTGGTTGTGCGTGGGTGTGGGTGTGTGTGAAGGGAGGCAGTGGGCCCAGCTCGTTAGTGGGATGATCTGGTTGGTGGGTTAGTAACATTATTACCTTACCTCAACGAGGCTAACCTTATAAATAAAGGAAATCAAATAAATACACACAATCACGTTTACAGGTCTGCTGAATAGAGCGCTAACAAAATCCTGTCACAAAACTGTAACCGGGATGCACAATGTGTGTGTGTGTGTGTGTTTGTACCTGCCGCGATGCTATGTGCATGTGCATAAATTATGCATGTCTGGACGTGGTACTGTAAACGCTCTGACAAAAGAGTTATTTATGGACATTCATCAACGGAGATGTTTCACGCTTTACCGATAATTTAAATGACATTGAAACCATTGTGCTATACACCATTTGCATGCTATTGCTTTTTAAATCAACGAGCAAAATATTGAAATGCTAGGTAACTCAACAATAAAATACATGAACAAATGAAAATATAAATGCATACCAAAGAGAAACACAGAACAAGTCACAAAAAATAATTGTATGAAAATGCAAGTAATTTACATAATATGTACTCTGATTTGAATTAACATATATTAGTTTACAGTTGTGCAAAAAAAGAAATCGAACAAATGGATGTGTGTTTTAAAAACACATGAGGTATACAATTTAAAAATATGTAATGAATAAGGCTGTTCCATTCCTTGAATATCAGGCAAAAAACATTTGAAGAAACTAAAAGATGAGAACAAATCGATACAAAATGTAAGTCCCCAGTGGACAGTTTGTAACAAAATAAAAGTCCCAGTGGACAGATAATAAGAATGGCTTTGCAGTGGCTACCCGCTAGCCCAGGCCCTGCCCTCGTGTGCGTCTCACACGCTGTTGGCCCTCCGGTGGCTCGTCCTCCCCTAGACTCTCCCTAAGAAAAAAAAGTTTTGATATGGGCTTTTGATTTTCAATTTGATTTACTTTTTTTTTTGAATATTTTCAACCTTTGTGCGTGCAATCTTTATGTCCACATTTACACAACAGAACACCAGAACAAAAAGACACCAAACCAAAAGAGGAACAAAATAAGAAAACATTCAAAGAAAGGGTCAAATTCCCAATACTGGAATGTAGAGAGAGAGATCTTAGAAAAACAAGCATTCAAGGATCAAAGTGGGGCGAGTTTGTTGTTTCTGTGGTGTGTCTTGTCTCTTAGACTTGGTGGTGTCATTGTTGGCTATGGTACGCCTCTTTGGTACAAGGAAAACCTATGAAAATTCACTAGTTGACATCTTTACGTTGAAGTTTTAAGAAGAAAAGGATTTGAATTCATCAACGGAGAATCAAATATCCCAGCCAGATGTGAACTCCCCAGACACCAGTAGCTTTCAATTAGTCCTGTAGAGGGGGAAATGAAGCAATGATTAGTTCACCGGTTTGTTTTCACCTGAACAGGATAGAAAGGTGTTGCAATGAAGTACTATATACATACTCCCATATACAGTACTATTTTGCAGCCAAGCATATTTTTTAAAATCCCGGGTCAAACACCGTGATCCTCTCTCGTCACTCTCCATGCACTGGGGGGGGGGGGGGGCCGCCCCCCCCCCCGGGCCCCGCCGGGCGCCCGGCGGGGGGGGCCCCCCCCCCCCCCAGCCCCCCCCCCCCCGCGGCCGGCGGCATTTTGGTTCTAGATAGCTCTTCGTAAGATCCTACACAAACAAAGCATCTCGCACGATGTGTTCTGATTCATCCAGTTACAGCTGCTGACTTTTACTTTGCTTTGATGTCCCTTATGAAATAATAATAACAGCCGATTGTTGAAATAAAAAAACTTCAGCGTGTAATTTAAAATATTTATGCGTTTTAAAATCATTTTCATTCCTATATTGTTCAGCGCAGACATCTAGGGTTCACAGTCACACAACAAATAAATCCTCATTCCATAAAGAAATACAATATATACAGTATATATGACAAAGGAGAATGTATCAAGACAATGTGTTTCATGCACGTGTGCTCCACCAAGAAGCTCTCTGATTGGCTACATTTGAGGGAAAGGGGCTGTGCAGCCAGCTGTGCTGCGATTTGCAGAAGCAACACACAGCTCAGGTTTTCCAGAAATATCACTGCCCCCGATGCAGTTACCCTTTTAGAGGGCGATTTACTGTAAAACAACGTCGCCGGTCATGTCTGAGAAAGACGAGGCCGGTGTAATTCTACGGGTGGGGGTGGGGGGGGGCTGTCAACAAAGGAAATCTACAGCACAACACCAAAAACATTCTGATGTTCGTTGGGTGGACAATTCTTGGAAAAAGGAGAAGATAAACATTGTTGTTTTGTTGTTTTTGTAGGGAATGTCAGCAATAACAAATGTTTCCCTTTTCCTTTATCAACATTCATTTGTTTGAGAATCATGGCTGGAGAGGCTTGAAGAAAGAGGAAAATGGAGAGTTTAAAACCGTGCGTGCGTGCGAGAGAGGCCGATCAATGCCGTTCAATAACTTCATCAATAACTAAGAAAAACAACCAAGCAAACCACAGTGCTTCATAACTAGCTGGCGTCCTAGTAGAATATTCAATGTGGAATACTGTATCCATTCGATGTGGATAGACAGTGTGTTGGGCCATTTTGTTTGTTCTGTTCTGTGCTCATGACGTATGCCGTTAGTATGCCGAGCTTCAGTTCAATAAGCAGCCACTGTTCTATTGCCTCTCCTCTTTTTATCTTGTAAAATTAAACAAATTCAGTCTGACGACAACCCGTTTGTTTGGATACTGGCTATCGCAGGCCTGACGTGGTGGATGACTGTTAATAAGCAGCTAATGTATTTGCTATCATTCCATATCAGTGTTACAGAGAGACATAGAGAGTGAGAGACAGGGAGAGAGAGAGAGGGAGAAAGAGAAAGGGAGAGAGAGAGAGTGTGAGAGAGGGAGAGAGAGAGAGACAGAGAGAGAGGGAGAAAGAGACAGGGAGAGAGAGAGGGAGAGAGAAAGAGAGAGCGGAAGAAAGAGAGAGGGAGAGACAGGAGAGAGGGAAAGAGAGAGAGAGAGAGCAGAATGGATCCATCTCTTCAGCACTTTAGATAGCGCATCTGCGCACCGTTCTCCTTATCAAGTCCCAAGTTCATTTTCTTCTATCGATGTGTAGATCTATGGCTCAGCTCCACCCAAAGGCAGCCAGACCTGCTTCACAGGGCACTGAGATACACAACCCCACCCACCACCTCCACCACCACCCGTTCCTCTCTGTCTCTCTGTTCTCTTGTCTCATCTCTCCTCCTTTCATCCCTCACCTCCACCTTTCCTTCATCCATTTTCTCTTTCTCCACTCATCACTGTTCTTTGAGCGTTTCCTCTTCCCCTTGCCTCTCCCTTGTTTTTCTTTCTCGACGGGCGCG
>JAOPJO010000025.1:20434468-20452574 GCA_027123675.1 Molva macrophthalma | reverse complement strand
TGTTGGGGTGGGGCGTGCTGTGTGTGTACTGGGTGATGTCCAGTCCAATGTGTTGGGGTGGGGCGTGCTGTGTGTGTACTGGGTGATGTCCAGTCCAATGTGTTGGGGTGGGGCGTGCTGTGTGTGTACTGGGTGATGTCCAGTCCAATGTGTTGGGGTGGGGCGTGCTGTGTGTGTACTGGGTGATGTCCAGTCCAATGTGTTGGGGTGGGGCGTGCTGTGTGTGTGCTGATGAGCTCACCGTCTCCGAGCTTCCCAGCCTGCTCCGCGGCCCCTCCCGGCAGCATCTTGGTGAGGACGTTCTCTCCGTCTCCGGGGGCCTGGGGGGGCGCCGCGCTGCCGATCCCTCCAGCCTTACTCCCGATCCCAACCGGAGCTGCCTTGGAGCCTGTCAGGGACGGACACAAAGTCAGCATCACTGGCTCCACTGAGGGACGGCTCATAGAGGGACCCTGGGGGGGGGCACATGATGCAAGGCATTACCGATGCCTGTTAGTGGAGGCGTGGCTGTCTTGGGGGGCGGTGCTGTGGCGGGCGGGGCCGCGGTGGGGGCTCTGACGCCTGCAGCCGCTGCAGGAGCGTTATCCATCTTTACCTGGGGAAAAGAGCAGCATATTTGGGACATGCAATCTTGCAATATTTCTTGCAAGATAGATCCCATTCCTCTATGGGATATATATTTCTGAGCTATTCTTTTTTCTATGATGATAGTGATATTATTTCTGTGACATTTTCAAAAAATAGTTGAGTATATATATATATACTAAACGTACTTCACAAATAAAGGTTTACGAATGTTAACGTTCTCATAGAAGATGTAAAGTATGCAGTACTGACAGCTGTTGTAAAGTATGCAGTACTGACAGCTGTTGTAAAGTTTGCAGTACTGACAGCTGTTGTAAAGTATGCAGTACTGACAGCTGTTGTAAAGTATGCAGTACTGACAGCTGTTGTAAAGTATGCAGTACTGACAGCGGTCGGTGCTGGTGGTCCAGCTGTAGGCCCTGCCACTGGCTGGCGTCCGAGTGGAGGGGTCTGGCCGGGTTTCAGCTGCTGCTGCTGTTGCTGATGCTGCTGCCCTGCCCCTGTAGGGGCTGGAGTATGCTGTGGTCCACCAGCAGTGGGGTGAGGAGGCTGGCCCTGCTGCATTGCTTGCTGCTGTGGCTGTTGACGCTGTTGTTGACCTTGTAGGGCTCCATCTGCTGTCTCAGTGCTGGACTGTCTCCCAGTTTGGGCCTGGCCTCCTGGACGCTGCTGCCCAGCTGGACCTTGAGGCTGCTGCTGCTGAGGCTGCTGCTGCTGCTGAGGCGGCTGCTGCTGCTGAGGCTGCTGCTGCTGCTGCTGCTGCTGAGGTTGTTGCTGCTTGTGACCTGCAGATGGATCTGGTCTCCTGGAATTAGCACGGTCTCCCGGGGGCCTCTGGCCTCTACCTCCGGTGCCGTGGTTATGGCCAGCAGTCTGGTCCCGAGAGAACTCTCCCGAGTCCCGATGGCTGCCCTGGGTTGAGCGGGTTTCGGGACCGCCCCTTCGCTGCGCGGAGGAGGAGGTCCTCCCATCGCTGCGGGCAGCCGGGTCTTTGGCGTGTGTCCGAGAAGAGCGGGAGGATCTGGGATCTTCCGAGGTGTGGCGGGAGGAGCCGTGCCTGCCGGCGCCGCTGTGGTGACGGTGTTCCCGGGAGGAGGCGGAGGTCCCGTGGCGCTGCTGGTTGTACTCGTCCTGGGGCCAGTCCTCCTCAGGCGGCTCATCGTAATCATGGTAGGTGTGCTTGACGTTACCACGCCTACCTGCGGAGGAGTGAGCGCCCCCTCCGTGGTGCCTGGACCGCTCTGAGCGGGCCTCCCTTGGCTTCTCAAACCAATCAGTCTCTTCTTGGCCCAAATGATACGCTTTTTTGAAAATCAAAATGAAGAAATGTCAGTCAACTGTTTTTGAGATTGAGATCAGGGATCGGCATGCGGATCGAAGCCATGCAACATAACGGAGGAGAACCCCCCCCCCGCCCCGCATGCACCCAAAACCATGCAAAGTCCAAGGAGAAGCAAAAAACGAAAAGAATCACCCCACGGTAAAAAAAAAGGAAGAAAAATATAGATATAAAATGAGGCATATTTGGCAATCGGGATTAGGGAACTATTCAAGTTGTGATTTCGAAAAAATAAAATAAGAACAAAATAATAACTGTAATGCATAAAATATTCTTGCACATGCTCATGCAGTCTCTTCTCAGCAGGCTTTTCAGAATGCAAATGCAAGCCCCAGGCAGGCACAGTTCAGCACCAGTTACCTTCGCTGTCAGAAACGGCACAATGCATGTCATCTACGAGGTATGGGTCATCCGGTTTGTAGACATGACTTCGGGGCTGGTCCTTCATGTGGTGGTCCTGCACATCTGGCAAGGAATGGCTGGAGCCATATTGATTTCTGACATCATTGGCATCAGGAACACCAGAGCCTCTACCGATGCCCACAGGCTTCCCCACAGGGCTGAGTGGGCTCTCCTCTTCTGAGTTTTGGCTACGCATGGGAGGCCTGCCACCACGGCTGGTTCTTTGGGACCTCTCCATAGCGTCCCTCTCGTAGGATTTACTCCTGTAGCCCGTGCTGTCCCGGGACGATATCTTGTCCATCCCGTAGCCCGTGGACCTGGACCTTCCGGAGCCGTACATGCGGTCTTCCTCCTCAAGGCCTTCTCGGCTGGCGCCATAATACTTCTGCTGATCGTACGTGTTCTTCTTCAGGCCGTAGGCGTCGTCTTGTTTTTTAGATCTTGACACCACGGTGCAGCTGCCCCCTGTGGAAGTGGTCATGGTGTAGGACGCGAGGTCCGACTCCACATCCCGCGCTTCCTCGATCGGCGAGAACTTGGAAATCTTTTGCTCCATTCCCTGTTTTCTGTGCTTGCTGCGTTTAGAAGACACTACGGCAGGGGCCAGGTTCTTGGAAGAGACTTTCTGGGTGCCAGAGCTGCAGCGTGTGTTGGGGTGCTTGTAATCGTCATAATAGTATGAAGACCCTCCGCTCACCGTGGAGCCAGAATGGCCATCCACGCCCTGGTAGCCCGTCGTGCCTGTTGGTCGGCCATAAGCATCCACAGACTCATCTTCAGGCCTTCCGTAACCTCTTGAAGAACCGTTCTCACCTCCATAGCGCCCTCCTGCAGGATGACCGTGAGCATCTGTGGCTTGGCCTGCATTTTCTTTTGTCAATTCACTGATGTCATCAATCATGACATAGTTCCTTGGTATATTCTGCTCTAGGTTAGAGGTGTACAGCCCATCATGGGTATATGCAGAGGTGGGGCTATCCACAGGTTGAGTAAGACCAGGCTCGGGGGGGCGGTACTGCCCATAGGTATTACTGTAGACTGAGCTGAAGCCAGTGTCTGGAGCTGAGGTAGCCACTGACACTGCCGGGTTGCTAATGACCTCATAGTTGGTGGGCAATTTCTGCTCAAGGTCAGCCAGAGAGGTCTGCCTCGGTCTTTGGTGGACCGTAAGGATATCTGCCTGGGGCTGGAAAGGGAGGACAGGCTGATAGGAGCTGTGGCTGGGGTAGGGTAGACTCTGGCCTGGCATAGGCTGACAAGGAGGCTGGAAGCCCTGATGGCCATGCTGTGGCATGCCAAGTTCTGTCTGATAGGTGGATTGAGCATACATGTGGGCGGAGTAGGACCCTGGAGTCTGGTAGGCGGGGCCTGGTGGTGGGTGGGGCTGAAAGGTTCCTGGCTGTGGGGCAGAAGATGAAGGGTATTGAGGAGGTTGAAAGCCTATCTGTTGATATGCAGAGCCCGGCGGCTGTGCTGAGGGTTGGGTTTGAGGGTACGGGTAAGACATATAAGTAGAGGTTGAGGGATACTGTTGAGCTGCATTGAGGTCATTAGCAAAGTGGCTCAGTGGTGCAGTGCTTGGCCTTGATAATACACCATTAGTATCAAAATTTCCAGTGGCAGCTGCAATCCTGAGGTTATTCAGCTCGCTGTCTGACATATAGTCCCGGGCATCGCCCATACAGCGCAGGTAAGCAAGGTCTCGCCTCTCTCTGTCTTTCACCATGGTCTCCTTCCGCTGAGTGATGCCTAGCTCTAAGTAGCGCAGCTTGGCATCAATCTCCTTCTCCTCCTCCTCCAGCTCAGCCTGCTGTTTCCTGAGCTTGGAGGACTCCTGCTCCACCATCTTCAGCTCACTTAGCAGGCCCGCCTTGGTGACACCCTGGGCAGGTCTGGGCAGGACCCTCTGGGGCATCCCGGGGGAGCTGTACATTTGTGCCGGAGTGACAATGGGGAGGGGGATCTCCTCTGGCGGGGGGCTGGGGAGAGTCCTCTTTACCTTTCTCATCAGAGAGTTCTGCTGCTGCTGCAGGGAGGCCATCTGTTCGGAGAGGAGGAGGAACATCATGAGCAAACACTGAGCTATAAACAGAATGCACTTATGCAAATCCGGCTCCTTAGTGTACAGTGGGCTGACTGGATGTACACAGTCCTTCCCTAACTCATAGACGTGGGACTAAGGGCCATGAAAGCTGAGCATCTGTCAAAGAAAGATTGACTTTGGTATTTAGAAACGTAACGTCCTTTATATTTAAATGAGTTTGTTTGATTGATATTAAATGAACAAATATTTGCTGTTATGTAGTCCGAGAAGGTCCATTTATGTTTTTTTGTCAGGTTTTTCTGTATGACATGTATATTGTATTTTATGGAAGTATAGCACAATTGTTATTTAATTATTCAACCTACTGCCCAGGAAATATGTTTTGTTAATGATTATCATAATTTGAATTGTGTCTCAGTGACAAAGATTAGTATATATGAATAGTGTGATTTGTTTTTACATTTTTAACACTTTTTGTAAATTATAATTATATAGTATGAATGTTAATGTCCGCTTGTCATTATGTCAGCAATTATGGTGACAATAAAGAGTTGAATGCTTGTAAAAAAGTGGAGATCAAATTGATTTGATCTGTTCAGAGCATAATCATTTTAAACATTTCCCTTTTAACATGAAACATGTTAAAAGGGAACATTCTTCTCAACTATTGCAAAAATATTAAAGTATTCCAATTTTGCCATATTTCAAAATGTTCTCCATGGCATGCAATTATCAGACAATGTATAAAAGCATATATATAATTACCAAAAGAGAATTACATTTCTTACTTACAAATGAGCTGTTTTGTGTAGACCCATGATGACAATTAAATGAAAGGAACAAATTATCCAAAAAGAGAAGTGTATTTCCCACAAACAGATATAAATCACAGACCAAGAAGCCAAAAATAAAACCTCTTAAAAAACAGCTATAATCCTCATCTGATATGTACGTGTTTGTTCCTCGGACGGATTTTGCACCGACTGCAAAGGAATATGAATTTATGTTGACCAGCTGCTAACTAGCAGGAAGGCAGCAGGGCAAAGGCAGGATGCTTTCACATTGTGTGTCCCTCCAGCAGCTCTTAAGGCTGTGCCAGATATAGAAGAGAGCACCTAACCCTAAGAATGGCTAACAGAAAATGAAAGAAAGAAAGAAAGAAAGAAAGAAAGAAAGAGAGAATGAGGAAGCAGAGGGAGATCAAGCGGGGGAAACATAGATAGTGGAGTGCAGATAGGAGCGACGGACAGAATAAAATGAAAAGAGAGGAGAAAATATAAATTAAATAATGGGCCAAGCCGTTCTGGCATGACCAGCTGCTCTCCGGAGAACATTCTGTCACTTCCTGTGATGCCAAGCCCTGTGTGTTGCATCTTCTGTTCACACAAGGCTGTAGTGCTCTGCAGCACTTCAATCTCTATTCCACACTCACTGCTATGAAGTAGGCTTATATTATTGGAATTATTGGGTTATTATTTGTAGGTTTTCCAATGCTTTGTGGTATACTGCCAGGTGATATAATGAGTTACTCACAAATAACATTTATATTTATAATACATTTAAAATAAAAAACGGGTTGATTTGATGAATACAAATTAAAAACAACACTATCGCGGTACAACGCCAGTGTGGTGCATTTACAACGTCAGCCATTTTAACGTTCATACTCAACGATGTGTAGTAGCTTCATCAATAAGTATCGCAGCGTTGGCTTGGTTCATAATCATGGGTTTGAATTTGAGCTGAAACAGGGGGTTACACTTTAAGTTTTTATTTGAGCCTGGGATAACAATAGCAAGAACAGCGTCACTCGCAATCTAAGAGATTATCAGGTTAAGTAGATGAGCGATTGTGTTTTCCTTAGTCAAAGAAGAAAACCATGTCTTATATTATATAGTGATTCATGTCGAACTCGGTTTTAACAAATTTTTGGTTGTTGTTAACACAGTTTTGATATATTTTGTATATTTGTATATATACATACCGCCCCTATAATTTAAATATTGCTTATTGGCATAATATACAT
The DNA here is from genome assembly GCA_027123675.1 of Molva macrophthalma. Classification (NCBI taxonomy): domain Eukaryota; kingdom Metazoa; phylum Chordata; class Actinopteri; order Gadiformes; family Lotidae; genus Molva; species Molva macrophthalma. The sequence goes on along the minus strand of JAOPJO010000025.1, from coordinate 20,446,178 downwards.
TAGTCTATTATGTTATAATTAAATGCAATATAAAATTGCACATATTCCTGATGATAAATAGCTTGGCCCTAAACCGACAAATTTGTTATTGGAATATTCACATACGAATAGTTTGTGATACTTTTATGTTTCATTGTTAAAGTATAACTTTTTTTGTGATAACATTGGTAAAAGTAATTAAGTGTATCAAGTGTGCACTTCCAGTGCACTTCCAGTTCCACAGAATATATTTCAAATTGCTTTACATCGAAAGAAATTGCAAGAACAACAAGCCATGTATCTGAAACTCTTTCAAGAGAGGCTTATAACTGCATACCTGACTGTTGGAGAGAGCTTGCTGGTGGTATGGGGAGAACCGGTTCTTGCCAGGGTCTTCCGATGTAGGGCTGAGCGGCTTGGGGTCGGACATGGAACGCTGCACACTCTTGATGGGTCTGGGCAGGGTCTGATGCCGCTGCGGGGACTCAGCAGTGAAGGCCTTCTGCTGGGGCGTGACGTGGGCCTTGTTGAGCTTCTCCTGCGAGGCAAATGTGGTCTCCAGCATGCGATGTGGGGACAGTGGGGACACGGGGGAGTACAACACCTGGGGAGATTTGGGAGGCTGGCGAGACTCGTGTTGCTGCTGATAACCAATCTCCAGAGGATCTGGCTTCCTCCTCTCAAACTTGGCCACCCCCTGGAGGCGTGGAGAGGATGGCTCAGATGGGTTGGCACCCACCATATGGAGGCTTGTGGAGTAGGGACTGATGGTTGTCGGCACACTAAGCTGAGGGGCAACTACACCCTGAGACTGGGCCTCTGGTTCCGTTTGACAGGCTAGACTCTCTCCTTTCTGGGTCCTTTCAGGGGATGCAATGTAATGTAACAGGTCAACCTTTGAAGTCTCTGCCATAGTGATGTGAATTGCAGGAGAGACCCTGCCCAGCTGTTCTGGCTCTGTCTGGCAGGAGGAATCGAAAGTGGTTTGGATGGCGATGCTTGAGGAAGACACTTTGGCTTCTGATTTCTCAACGTTTGAATCAGAGTGCTTAGATATGCGGGACCTTCTGCGCCTAACTGGCTGCTGGTCCCATTCTCCCTGGTCCTCTTCATCAGTCTGCACGCTGCAGTCTGCAATCCGCCGGGTTCTTCTGCGCCTGTTCATGAATCTGTCCTCTCCATCTTCATCATCGGTTTGCACACAGCTGTCTGCAATCCTCTTCTCCTCTTCAGAGCCGTCTCTCAGTCTTGGCATGGAATTCTGTTTTTTCATGATCCTGGCTGGGTCCTCACTGTTTCTCAGGGACACTTCTGAGGAAGAACTATGAATAGGCCTGCCTGCCATTACTGCTTGTACGACCTGTCCGTCCTGCCAGAACTGAACACTTTGGCCATCCTGCTGAATCACCCGACCACTCTGGTCACAAATAATGAACCCTTGAGGAGGTCCTCCTCCAACAACTACCCCTTGCATGGCCCCCTGTGCGGATGTTGCCGCCGCCGCTGCAGCCGCGGCGCCGGCAGCCGCCTCTGCCGCCGCTGCCGCCGCTGCCGCCTCGACCGCTGCTGTCTTCTGCCTCTTCTGGTCCTCCAGCTGCTGCTGCAGCTGCTGCTGCAAAGTCTGAATCTGGTCAAGCTGCATTCTCTGTTGGGCAAGCTGCTCCCTCTGCATGATGAGCTGGGTCTCTCGCTCGGCTTGCTGTTGCTGAAGGACTTGATGTTTGATTGTCTGTAGTTCCTGGATCTCACGCTGGACCAGCATTTGTTCTTTCTCTCTGTGTCGCTGGAGCTCCATTCTGTCTCTTTCAAGCTCCTCATGTAGGCGCAGTTGCCGTACCTTCTCCAGCTCCACACGCTCCCGCTCTAGCTGCAGCATGTGCTCTTGTTGTTGACTTAATCGCTCTTCTTCCTTGTCTTTTCGTGTGTCCATCGGTGGCGAAAGTATTGAGCAGGTTGCTTCTGAAGCAGTAACTGGTGCAGCCACTTGGATCTGGGCTTGGGGTTGCACTAATGCCTGAGGTTGGGGGTGTGTTACAATGTGACTTGGTGATTGGGTTTGAGTTAGGGATAATGGTTGTGTTTGAGGAGGCATCTGAATAGTTTGTAATTGTTCCTGCATTTGGTTCTGCTCGTTAGGTAATTGAGCTTGAGAGAGTGATGTAACATTCTGGATTGGGATTTGAACTTGGTTTGCCAGCGGGTTTATTTGCTGAAATGGTATCATGTTAGTCTGAATACCCGATGCAGACGCATTTTGTGCCCCTAAATGAGCAACAGTTTGGGTTGGTGGTAACGTTGAGATAATGGTTGGCGGCTTCCCTAAGTAGACTGGAGTTTCCTGGTCAGAAGTGGTATTGGAAGTAGGTACACCTGGGCCAGGGATTGAAGTAGTATACTGATTAGAAGTAGGATAACAGTATGGTCCCTGTGTGGACAGAGGCATTCTAGGAGTCACCTGAGGCAGCCTGGTTAGACTAGCCAGTGGTACTGCAGTCACACCTGTAGGGTAAGGTCTGTATACACCTCTTGGCATGGGACGCAGGACAGAGGAAGGCTGGGTGGTTATTGGCAAGGTAGAAGCTATCGGTGTGTTTATGGTTGAATATGTCATTCCATCTGTTCCTCTCATAGCTGCAGGGTACAAAGCCCGAATACTTGCTTGCCTAGCATTAATAAGGTTAGTTAAGGATTGGCCATGTGCTGTTGGTCTTCCATCCGGACCATAGAGAAGGTTGGCTCTGATTGATGCTAAGCTTTGACTTAGATTGAGTCTACCGACAGGCCCACCTCTGCCTCCATACTGCATTAGTTCAGGATTTGCAAAGCGACTTCCATATTGGTCCATTGAGTTGAGAGCTGCACACATGCGACTGATTTCTCTAGCAGTAGTTGCACTGTATTGTGCTAGATTTGCATCCGTTACCCCTGCCAAGTCACGTGGACCATAGCCATAATCTGAATTTATATTTGACATGGAGCCATAACGACGCAGAGGTAATGGAGACCCACTGACGTCTACTTGGCGCAAATCTGTGTAGGATCCATACTGTGCACCCATGCCTAGGTAACCATCATAAGACTGATTCATGGTGCTCAGATCAACTGCACCCTGATGATTTCTCTGATACTGTTGAGGGCCAACATCTGTCATAGACGGTAGTATGGCGTCAGATATGGATGACTGTAAGCCTCCTGGGGGTTGTGGTTGATAGAGTTTACGTTCCTCTGCTAAACCTTGCGCGGCTGGAGCTTGCTGTTGTTGCTGCTGGCTGGTGTTATAGTGTGGGGCAGGGGGAGGGCGGGCAGCTGGAGACGGCTCACTGGTGGGGTTTTGATCTGATATCGCTGTTGTCGGTCTCTGAGTGAGAGCACCCGTGCAGCTACTAGCAAAAGGAATTTTGTAAACCACATCACAGCAAGCCGCCTGGCTCTCTTGTTTGAACTGTCCTGTCAGGTCAAGGACCTGCGGAGGAGGTGCCGGCTCTTCTTTCTTTACCAGCTGAGATACTGTGCCCCCTTGTGATGTGTTACTCTCATCCAGCTGAACCATCATAACATGGGGCTTTCCAGTAGACAAGTTCATTACAGTGGGCTTATTTTTCAACTCTAATGCAACACCACTATACATATCATGGGACTGGTCAGAAGCAGGGGCCCCAGATGCAGGCTGTGGAGGTAGAGGGGCTACTCTAGGAATGGCACTTACACTCACCACAGGCTGGGCACTACTCGTCTGGCTTACTACAATATCTTTCTTCAACAACAGTGGTTGTACCTGATTTGCTAAATTGTAACGTGCAAATGAGGATTGTTGCTGATGCTGCTGGAGCTGCTGCTCAAGAAGTTGTTGCTGATGCAGAAGCTTCTGCTGCTGTAACTGCAGCTGTTGCTGTTGGATGCCCAGGTCCTCCAGGCAGGCATCGATCTTTGGAATAGACGGATCCGTAAGCTTCATCTGTGTTAAACACATCGCTGAGCCAACACCCTGCCCCAGATCCACACGGTTTTGCAGTGGATCTCCATATACCACCGGTTGTTTCGGCTGGGTTATAAACATAGAGGCTGCAACTGTGACGCTTACAGTGGTCGGAGTTGAAACTGCTACATGTGGTTGTTCTTGGGCATTCAGATTCATGATAAGTGATTGCACTGCTGTGTGTCGAATGGATGGCTGCTCTGCTCCTATGGAGTATCTTCTTGTGTCAGAGGCCAGGGATGTTAGATCCATCCCTTGGTCCGTCATTATAATTGGTGCAGGTCTCATTGGGGCACTCAGATCGACTACGCTTCCTCTTGGATGCACATGGCCCTGTCCTACAACCATTGATGAGCCTGTACTATGAGATATATTTTCCATTGACATTGATCCCCGGCTATATGTGGATGCATTGTTCACTGTACTCATGTTAACATTTTTGGGAGAATGTCTGGGGGATTGTTGTGGGGAAGTTGGAGAAGTAGTCGAGGGCGGCTGAGAGCGATACAAAGGCTTACCGCTAACTTCTGTTGGTGATGACAAGGGCGATGTGGAAGAATTTACAGTGATGGGCTTGGAAGCATTTGTTGTTTCAGAGCCCAATGTTATTACCATTACTGGGGATTCTTGGGAGGACTGTTGTCGTAAAAGACGAGGTGAATTGGTTTTTTGGGGAGACTGGTTTCCACGGGGTGCAGCTGGAGATGTAGGACCACCGGGCAGAGAGGGGAGCTGTCGACCAGAGGACCGAAGTGATGGTGAATGAGTAGGACTCTGTGAAGGTGAAGTTGAGGGAGAAACTGGGGGACTTGGACCTTTGAAATAGGAAAAGACTTTGGAGGAGAGGGACGCTCCAGTTTCAGATGATGTGGCCTGTGTTGGCCCCTGAGGACTTGCGCTGTGAGCGACAGAATTACTTCCTGCCTGTCGAGTAGTTTGGGCAGTCTGATTGCCTTGGGCTTTCATTGTTGAAGTCCCGACAACTCCTCCAATTTTGGCAGTCTGTGACATCATTCTGTTTTGGGTTTCTTTTGACAAATGCTGTGCTCCCTGTATTCCTGTGATTCTCTGATCATGCCCAGTTGATGAGAAGGACATAGGTGAATTTAACTGGGTGGGGCTTGAGCCTGGAGTTAAATCAGCTGCAGTATCTAAATGCTGTTTATTGACAGGCTGATTAGTACTGTTTACAGGTTGGCCTTGCTTCTGCATCATCTGTGCTTTCCTCATCATCTCCTCGTAGACCTCTTCTGCACTTTTTAATGTTTTGTCAGAGGGTGATGTTCCAGAAGATTTTTCAGTAGGAGAGTAGAGAGATGTAAACGTTGGAAGGTTGTACTCACTTCCTGATTTGTACAATTTTCCACCAATCATCTCAAATCCTTCTGCTTCTGAGTCCACGGAGGGGGAATATTCAGAACAAGAGGATCTGTGAAGCTCCTCCATCTCGGCCGCTTGCCTTAGCTCTTCTGTTGGCGATGCATCCTCAATTGGAGAGAGGTTACTTGGGGGAGTTTTAGATCTTTCTCTTCGTCTTTGTGCCCGTAGCTCCTCTTTATCCCTCTTTGTTTTCCTGGCTGTACTACGGATCCTCTGCTGCTCCAGATCTCTCATTTGCTCCTGCTCTCTGAGTAGCTCTTCCTCCTCTCTCAGCTCATCCTCCTCAGAAGAGTCCTCGATGGTTGGCAGGAGCGGACCGTGGGACCGGTGGCGGGCCTTTCTCTGCTGCTTGGCCTCTTCTAGTTTTGCCCGGCGACTAGGGCTACTGTCACTGTCGTCCTCCATGGACGACACAGACGTGGGCGATGTTCCCGAAGTGTAGCTTGGGGTGGTAGCAGGTAGGGTGGAGGAATACTCTCCCCTGGATCGCTCCTCTGGGGATCCCGTCAGGCTCTCCATCTCCAACTCTGGTTCTCGTAGGTCCTGCTCAGGGTTGAGCTCCATGTCTCGGCTGTAGCTGTTTGTGTTGTTCAGCTCAATCGTTTTGAACCGCCTGAGGCCTCCTTGAGAGGCGAGCATGCCCTCGGCATCATCCCCATCTGCTCCTTTTGTGTCTTCCTCAAAACTGTTTGAATGGTGAGTGAGCCGTCGCCTCTCCTTTCCCAACTCCTCACCACTTTTATTTGCCATTTTGGTTTTCTGATTTCCATATTCATCTATTTCTTCCTCATCAGCACTCATCTCCATAATCTGCCTTCTCATGAACTCCTCATCCGTAATTTCTTTATGCGTCTTCTTTTGCCTGACAGGTAACGGCGAGAGACCGCTCTCGCTGCTGTCTTCCACATAGTCATGTCGTAGTTTACAGCTTAGTTCATCTTCTGACTCTTCTCTGGCCGCTTCTTCATCAGAGTTGTACTCCCGCTCATGTCCGACGGACAGTGAATGTGGTCTCTGCTTCTTGTCTGCTGTCTTTGCCTCTAGAAGAGGCCTCATAGAGCTCTCTAGCTTGTTGATCTCTGGGTGCCTCGAGGTACCCTTTTCACTGAGCTTGATTCCCTCCTCCCAGATTTGGCCTACGATCTCCCCCTGGGAGCTGGATATCCCATCAGAGGAATAGCCAGTGTCACTCAAGCTCTGTGTGCTCGACCTGTTGGAGTCCTGTGGGGAAAAAAGAGAAAATGGTTCAGTCAAAGCAGCATTACTATTACTATTATGCCATGAAACAATCCCTGATATGGTTTCTTACAAAGCTATTGTTTAGCAACGACAAGTGAGATTGAATAACCATAACCACCAAGCTCATAAAGATTCAATATAGTGCTAAATAATGTGATTTTCTAGTAATATTGGACAATATATTATAATAATACTGTGGAGTGTGTGTGGTTGATGGCTGCTTTTACCAGCCATCAACCACACTCACTCCTCAACATAGCAAAAGCAACAACTTTTAATACAATTTAAAAAAGGTAAAATCAACCCAAAATCAGGTAACTTTCAAGTCAGATTATAGATTAAGTAATCTATAATCTATAAATACACATATATTCTTGGTCTGGTGGATATTTTAGAATAAAATTGTAATATTTTTTCCGGTGTTTGGGTTGAATTTGCCTTTCAAATAATGCACATACAAATGGCTAAATAAATTGACATACAGGGTGAATATCACAGACAGTTAAACAGAAGGACATCTACGGACAAATGTTTTTCGGTTACATGCTTGGTTTTCATTTTTGATGCATTCTCCAGCGTATTCTTCGAAACCGTTGAAGAATAATGAGAATTCATGACCATGCTCAAAATGTCTCAAATGATTCCATCACAGATAATCAGACACAAAGCTTGCATTGGTAAAAGTTTAAATAAATGGTTAAAAAGGAACATAATGCAAAGTGGATCGGGAAAATGGATAATGTTGTAAGGAGTCACACATGGTGATAATTCTTTGAAGAAAATCTAAATAAATAAATACATTAATAAATACATAAATGAATACACAAATAAAATAAAGGAATAAAAAACATGATGAAAACATGTGAATTAATGTATAATCATAAAAACAGACAGAAATAAGAAAAATGAATTATTATGAATAGTTGGATAAAAAGAAGGAAACCAAAAATATATGAATGGTAAGGATGAGAAGGGACGTAGATGAATAATAAAACACATTGTGATTCAAGTGTAACAGGTGAAGACGAAGAAGTTGCAGGTAGCTCACTTCATGGTGTCTTGACTTCTGAGAGGTTTCCGTTATCCTCTGATCTTTTGTGGAGCTGATCGCTTCTGACACAGCTTTCTTGGACGAGGGCTTCACTTCGTCCTTCTGAGACTTAGCTGTGACTTTGGTCTTCTCCGGGCCTTGTTTCTTCTGGACATTACCTGTGGGTTTAGGTGGATTTGGACCTGCTTTTGCAGGGGCAGCGCTGGACTTGGTGGAACTGGGCCCTGCTTTGCCAGCAGTGGCTGAAGGCTTGGCTCCAGACAAATGTGGACCCTTATTTTGAGCAGATATCTGAGCCTTTGCCTGACTAGGCCCTTTGCCCTGGCTGGGGCTCCTGCCTTGGTTAGCAGACACGGCAGAGCTTTTATTCTGTGCACTAGGCTGGTTAGAGGTTCTCGTTTGAGGAGAGCTTACCATACTTTGTGATGAGGTTTGGGAAGGAACTTTACTCTGAGGAGAAGATTGGGTAGAATATTTGGGTTGAAGGGCAGGTTGGGCTACACCTTTGGTTTGAGAAGAGGGCTGGGGGGTAGGCCCTGCCTTTTTGACGGAAGAGATAGGGCCACTTACTTGGGCACCTGGTGGTTTCTGTTGCTGTTGAGGACCTGTGGGCCTATGCCCTGGAAGTTGATTGGGTGTTTTCTGCTGAGGTGATTGTTGAATGGCTGGAACTGCTGTCCGGGGTGATCCCGTTGGCTGTGGAACAGGAGAAGGAATATCTCCCAAGCTTCCTGACAGAGCCCGCTGAGTCTGACAGTTCAAACAGAGCCATTCGTTCTTCTGTAAAAACAAGACAAAATCGTACAATTAGGAAGTGGGAATTTAAATTATAGTAAAAGCTTCCACTATTGGCCTTTTTGATACAAATGGATTCATTCATGCCTTTCTAAAAGCACTCATTGCATGCAATGATGGACTGAACTTTACCTTATTCTTTACAGCAAACAGAACTTAAAGCTGCTGTAGTTTAGATTCGAGAGTCGTAAAGAGAGAGAGAGCAGAAAAGAGCAGAAGAGAGAAAGATTTTGAAACTAAACAACCAAAGAAACTTCCCCTCCCTGTCTGCTCCCTCCCTTTCTACCTTTTTCCGCCATTGAGAAATGCTGCTTTTCATACATCTATGAATGACAGGAAGATGGATTCCCCAAAACCAATCAGGGATAAGATGCCCTGATTGGTCTGAAATGAGTGTGGAATGGTCTAAAATCGAAATGGCTCATACAGAAGCTGGCACAGTAAACTTGAAACAGATATTCCCACAGCGCATTTAACTCACTAATAGGTGATGGATAGCTTTGTAATTTCTAACAAATTACACACAAATAATAGCTCTTGAATCTTACCTACAGCATCTTTAAAGTATAACAGTACGACAAAAAACCTTCTAATTAAAAGCAAAAAAGTCAGTTTCTAGGGATGCAACGGTCATTGAAGGACAAGGAAACAGTACAATGCGTCTGAGAAGGTTAATATTTTAAAAGCCTGTCAGAACCAAGCCTTTCATCCTCTCAAGATGACTATATCATCTGTCAGAGGTAAGCACTTTGAAAGAGCACAGTTGTGTTGTGAGAATACAAATAAACATATAGGTGGTTAGCATGGAGACACAGTCTACCAAGTGCCATTACACTTGGAAAGGTCATGGAGTTTATTTTGTCCTTATATATCTTATCAGTTTGCGCAGGATGAGACAACCACCACTATAAACTTAGGGCAAAATTCATCAAATACAGGATATTAGCCATTACAGATTAAATTGCAGGTCAATGTGTTGGATCAATGAGAAATGAATGGTTCTCTTACAGTTGGAGAAGGCTGAAAAAAGCGAAGATGAAGTTGTGTTTTCAACCGACTGGATTCTCTGATACTGCGGTCCATACGAAAAAACTAAATGACCTCATTAACACCTTAACCCTAACCCTTATGTGTGTGATAAATCATTCAGTATATTTTTGTACAATTTCAAAAGCATAAACATGAAGAGGATACACAAAAGTGTCTCAGGCATCAATAAACATGAGGAAGGGGTTCAAAAACGGATTAAGAGTAATCTTTGGAATATATTTGCAATACAAATGAAACTACCAAACTCATTACTTCTTACTAGTTAATACAAAACATTTAAATATTACATCAAGGAGGAAGGTTAACGTTATTTTAGGAATGCCTCATGTTATATAACGTAACCTAGTCTGAGGTAAACCTTGTTTTTGCATTGTCTCTCATGAGAAACGCTGTGGCAGTTTCAAACACAACAAGCTCCCTCCATAATGTAGAATCATTTCACAATTAATTACAAAACAATGACCAAAATAACATTACTACTAACATAACATTCCAATGCTCGTATGCTTCCAAAATGGAGGCAGTCATCGCAATGTACAAGCCCTATTAAATCTTCTGCACAAAAGATGTAGTAACCATACTCATGCAATAACATAAGATACTGCCTACATCAATGGACAGATAGTACATCAAATTATGCTGAATATTACACTGGGTTGTGAATGTTAAAATGAAGAGATTTTAATTTTGTTGCAATGTATTGTTATTTATATATTTATATATTTTTTAATTATTAGTGCTATCTGAAAATAATTAACACAATCACACACACGTATTGCAGTTCAACTACTGAATAATTAATGATATTTAGAATGTATATAATATATCATATATTATTATTGATATGATGATTATGATTAATATTTGGGGCAAGCCCTTATAATAACCAGGGCAGATACTGCGCATTCTGTATTCACGTAGTAGAAATTGAGTGTCATTCAATTATTTTTTTTGTGATCTTCTGTTAAATGATCTGTCCACACACCTCCAAGTATATGCTCTCCATGAAATGTGCAATATGGACTAACAAAATAATGGCTCACTAGCTTACTGAAATTGATATTCAGGCTTGTGTTATTCATCCAGTTCATGTCTTTCATTTTCAACAAATTTCAATTGAAGTGCATTCAGGTTTGTTGAATATTTATAAACACAAGTTAAGGTTATGCGAGTAGTGAGCGCATATAAACCTTATCAGACAGATAATATTATATATTATTATACCCTGAACCAGCTGAAGTATTTAGCATTTTCCAATGGAGGCTCGTTCTATTAAAGTATGCTCTCATTCACAAATCTACTCAGAATGATCTAGTCAACATCAAATCTCCCATGCATGCCCCATTAAAGCAGAGGCACGCACAGAAACAATACACAGCACAGGGCTTGAGATGGAGAACTGTGTTCTAAAGATGAGAGAGGGAAGCCACTACACAAGATAAAGTTCCTGTTTCAGCTCGAACTCGAACTTGAACTCGAAAAATAAAACTAGGCTAGGAAGGAGGAGGTGTTATCCCCGTGTTTACCACCCATGCCAGCTTGAGATATTTGTTTGCTAGAAGGTGTTTCTGAGTATGAGTGTTATAATGAGTGATGTTGTGCACGACATGCACCTCAACAACCCTCTCGGACAACATTCTCCACTCCCCGGACAGGGATCCACACATGCGCACACCGTGGCTTTAGCATACCCTCTTGGCATCAGCACCATATTTTAATTGTTTTTGGATCCTGCAGGACACACGGGAGTCATTGGCATTGGAAACAGACACATGCTCTGATTTTGGTACACCTCAAGTTCTCTATTGAGAGGCTAAATATAAACAGGGGCCTTTCAGTCAGAATATACCATCTGTGGTGCTTCATTCAAAACAAAACTTTTAACTTGTTTAAATGTGGGTGGGGAGGGGATATGCATTAGGACTCTATTAGCGCTACAGTATACAGCTAGGTTTGGACAGGTTGATTGTCTCACATTCAGCACACACGTACACATGAATGCACACACACACATACGGACAGACACACAATCCTTCATTTCCTCCAGTGGATACAGACCAGCGGCACAGCTTATCTGATTAGGAGGCCTTTGACATGGGACATAATGGAAATATCGGATCATAAGATGCTCAGAAGCATTTATTTTTGTTTCAATGCCAAAGAGCTGTCCTTAGTCCCTGACCAGGAGAACATCAGGGTGCTGTCCTTAGTCCCTGACCAGGAGAACATCAGGGTGCTGT
>JAOPJO010000025.1:20423249-20433249 GCA_027123675.1 Molva macrophthalma | reverse complement strand
TGTTGTTTCATTCACTCAGCATTCCGTATGCTTTCCCAAAGCCATATAAAATACATCTGTGAACTTTGCTTCCTTGGCAGAATCTGGATGTTTTCCTTCCAGAATCATTCTCTTCTAATACAATAACAGTAGTGATAAAAAAGTAGAATGTATTTTCCTGCATGAGAGACAGCAGAGGTAGATACTGGGAGGACTTCCTTCAGGATGACCTGTGAGAACAACAAGACAGGGAACACGGCAGGTTACCACCAGAGAAGGTCAGAGAGATTGATACCACTTTCACTCTACGGTCCTCGGGTACAACGCTGTTCTCTTGTGTGTGTGTGTGTGTGTGGGTGTGTGTGTGTGTGTGGGTGTGTGTTGCAGGGTACCGTGGTCGTGAGGATTAATTGAGGTTATCGCAAGGAGTTGAATTTGCATTAAAAGTTTTGATATAAAATACTGCAGCACTGACAATAACACAAACGATGACAAAAGACAAATATAACACGAATGGCTGACCTGGCTTTTAACAAGCCTACAGCAACACTGGCTTAACGGCCCTGACTCTTGTTGAGTCAACCGTTCCTCTGAACAATGAAACTAACCTTAAATAGGTTCGCCCCTTTGGTTCACGCCACCCATAAGCTAAACCAAATGGTAATCAATGAATGAATGCTAAGCTTAAACAGACAAAACTCGTAAATAATGTGTAATAAATATTAACAACAAACAATATGTTTCAGCTTGATAGTTATGCAAGACATTCATATCATGTATCGTGTGTATTTCCATGACACATTGAAAATACCTGCGTCCCTTTCATGACACAGCCTGAACCTGGGCAATGTTCCACTTCCAAGGGCCGTTATCAACGGGCACAGATGGAAATTTCTCTGGACGCAATTGGTTAAACCCTACAACCAATCAACCCTACAACCAATCAAACCCTACAACCAATCATTGGTTAAACCCTACAACCAATCAACCCTACAACCAATCACCCTACAACCAATCACGTTTCATCACTATGAAACGTGTAATACATCAGTGGCAGCCATCTTGGTTGTTTATGAAAATGCCTCAACAGCACTCCCATAGGCCGCACCTCCGTACAGTCATCCTGTCAAACCCGCCCCGTATTAGATCAATTGTTGTGATTGGCCGGGACAGGTCGGCTGGAAATTTGTCTGAACGGGTGGCGCCAGACCCATACGCCACAGCAAATACAACATGAGCTCACACGTTAGTCTGGTGCCCAGGCTATTGATTGTTACTCTACAAAATGGTTATGGCTTGACGTATACTGAATATTATGTTAGATATTACGTTTGAAATCACAGATGTAATAGCCATAGAACGATGCAACAAACTACTGAAACTGTACACCTTTAATGCTGTAGCGCTTTCTCTCCATAACGATGTCTGGACCAATGACGGCAGGTTATCACTTTGTCACAGTGTGTGTGTGTGTGTGTGTGTGTGTGTGTGTGTGTGTGTGTGTGTGTGTGTGTGTGTGTATACGGCTGCTAATGTCATTTGAGATCGAAAAATCATTACCAAAGTAGCGGTCAACCTCTGATTGATTCAACAGCAGAGGCAAATGATGGATCAGATCACTTCATGTTGAATCCCAGATGATTGAAAGGCAGATGTTTACCTGTCGTACCCGTGGAGGGAGCCAGAGAGAGGGAAATATCATGGCAAGAGATATCCCCCATGGGAGGTTACTCACCCATAAGTGAGCAGAAGAGAACAACATCTACATATCTGACAGAAAAGATATGTAGATCCCCCCCACACACACAGACACACACAATGCGACACACTATGACACACACACACAACCACACACCTAGATATTGTTACCTATATAAATACGACCCCAGCATCCCCCCCCCCCCCATCACTAGGGTCACAGCAAGTGGGTCTGTTCCCGTGGTGAGCCACTAGGAAGCAGACCGCACGCTGGGAGCAGGAAATGTCAGCTGTCATTAGAGGCAGCCCATCAGAGGTGGGGCTCGCTCGCTGCTTTACGTCATCGCTCTCCCCCACCAGGCGGTCCCAAGACTCCAACGTGCTCCAATCAGATTGGAGGAGTCTAGCCAGAACGTTTGACTGATGTTAGCTGGTAACCCTGGTAACCAGTAGAGGGAAGTTTGAGTCCATATTTAAATCGTATCCTACTTTTTTAAAACTTTGTGCATTTAAGATGAAATTTGGACCAGGATTAAGTCACAAATTTAGATAATTAATTTAGATGAATAATCTAAAGTCTAATAGCACACAAGCTCGAATCTGGTTGAACAGGGTGTTTCACTTACTTTTGCTTCATATTTGGTTTGACCAATCATGTTGCTGGGGGAAGGGATCTGTAAGCTCATAACACAAACTTGGCTGGCACGAGCAAACTTTTCCCGGTGGGAAGACAAGCTAATACATCCTGTCCGGACACCAACGTTCTTACACAAAGTGTCTTCCAGGGTTTCAACACCGTTGCCAGTGTAGAAACACATTTATTAAAATCCCCTTCTGTTTCATCCCAGCCTTCAGCTTGTTTGTTTATTGTTTATGGTTTCTAGTCCTTAGTGTTATTTCCTGTTTTATTTTGAAGTTACTCACCTCTTGTCTCATTTCAGAATTCCTCACTACCTGCACTCATGTTGACTTCCTCCTGTGTGATCACCTGCCCCGGCCCCAGTAGTTCCACCTGTGTCCCATCCCCCTCCTTTCTTAGTACCTATACGTCTAGTGTTCCAGCGGTTCTTTCCTGTGATCTCCTTGTTTCAACACCTTTTGTTATTCTACCTGCCCTGTGTTTAAGTCGTGCTTTTGAGTCCACTGTCTGCTTGTACCACAGTTCAGTACGAACTGGCCAGCATGTACTCAGCCGTCTCTGACCCAGGGCGGGCAGCTCTCCAAGCCCAAGGGAAGAAACTTCATCAACAGGATGACCAACTCAGCTTCCATCGTAAGGAGATGAGGGAAACGACGGAGAGACAGGACAGGTCTCCTGCTCCTCCTCCTGCACGCGCTCCGACCGCTGATCCATTGCCAGTTCCTGCTACTTTTCCCCACCAGCCTCTGCCCTGTCTCCACAGCTCCTCTCCAGGTCAGAGCTGTTTCCCAGGCAGCCTCTTGCCCGATGGACCGAACTAAGGGGGCATACATCGTCTCCCATCTCACCGGCAGAGCGGAGGCCTGGGCCACCGCAGAGTGGAATAGAAGGTCTCCCATCTGTGACTCCTCAGAGCTCTTCTCAGAAACATTTACAAAGACCTTCCAACACACTGCTCTGGGACTTGAGGCGGCCCGAGCATTGGTGGGTCTACGCCAGGGCAGGAGATGACTTTCTGACTAAGCCATTGAATTCCATAACCTAGCAGCTGACAGCGGCTCAATTTGTTGGGCTCTGTTTGACGCTTTCCTCCATGGACTGTCTGACTCACTTAAGGACCAGTTAGCTCCCCTGGCGCTAGCCATTAAGATTGACAAATGTCTTCTGGAAAGAGAGAGGGAGAGATTTAGCTCAGTTCTTCTCCCTCCGGACGACCTCTCAGTCGGCACTTCGGGCCCGCCACGCCAACAGTGCCCCCACCTGCTTCGGAGGAACCGATGAGCTAGGCCGAACCAAGCTTGTAGCACCGACTCCTTGGAACGACAGCGTCACATGCAGGAGGGTCGGTGCATCTACGTTGCTCAGGTGAGCTATTGCATCACTTTGTGGCCAGTAAAAGGCAGAAGTGTCTTTCCTGGGGTTCATTGTTTCTGAGGGGAGAATCCAAATGCATCCAGCTGAAGTTAGTGCTGTCTCAAAGTGCCCCACGCCAGTCAACCGCAAACAGGTAAAAGGTTTTCTGGAGTTTGCAAAATATTTGTAGATGCTTTATCAGGAAGTTTAGTACTGTGGCTGTTGAATGCTCTAGGATGCTCTAACCTCTACCAAGGCAACGTTTCAGTGGACCCCCTCAGTCTGACCAGGTTAAAGGAGAGCTTCACTACAGCCCCTGTGTTGGTCCCCCCGGATGTTGGTGTAGGGGCAGTGCTCTCCCAACGCTCCAAGAAGCACATCAACTCCATCCATGTGCCTTCCTCTCCCGGAAACTCTCTGCTGCCGAGTGAAATGATGATGTAGGCAACCGGGAGCTTTTGGCAGCAGTGGTGGCTTTAGGGGGGTGGTGCGACTGGCCGGAGGGAGAGGAGCACCCGTTCTTACTGTGGAACTTGTATCTTGGAGTATCTTCGCACGGCGAGGAGGCTCCACCAACGTCAGGCCAGGTGGGCTCTTTTCTTTAATCGTTTTCATTTCTCTCTGTCGTACTGGCTCAAAAAATATTAAGCCAGATGCTCTCTCTCGCCTATTTGAGCCTGATTCTGCCCCTAAGTCTACCACCCCTGAGTTATGTAGGGGTGTCTCCTGGGGCAGACAGGAGAGGGTCAGACAGGCTAGGGTGAACGTCCAAACAGATCTTCTGCAAGCCGCATCCAGTGGAGTTTCTCTGTAGAATATCTCCGTAACGAAACAGGAAACAAGGCGTAACTCCGCCCCGTTTTTAGGGTTTCTGGCACAGGCTCTGTGCTGTCTCACCACAAAGGTTCTGCAGTAAAAGGAATGGTGGATTAGAAATGTACACTATGATGTGACTTTTCATCTATTAGCTGTTTCAGGGTTTGGATATTTTTGGTGCTCAATGCGATTGCTTGATTAATGGATGCTCAATCATTTCATTCCTGCATGTGAGGACAATTGAATGCTCATATAGATTTGAACAGCTCCACATATATACTGTATACGATGGTGTGGTAATGAGCCCACCCTAGCCACAGCATTCTCTTTTGAGTAGTATATACTTCCAAGTCAGAAACGAAACGACACCGCCGTAGCTTAATGCAGCTGTGAGTGTATGATACTTGACTTGACTAACCTAGCCAGGAGGGTAAATAGACCCCACCCATTAAATCAGGCATTAAGGAATAGCAGGAAATCAATAGACTGAAATTATTTGGGATTGCAATGGATTTCCTGGAACATAATTTTGTAATGCTTAATGCAACGCTTAATAACATAATTTTAAGTAAATAACAGATTTCTGTTGTCCATCACTTTAAGTAAAGTATATATTAAGGACATGCTGGAACCTTGCCTTTAATGGTGTATGCACTAGCAGCATGCTCTGCATGAACTAAAGATCATGCAGAACAACTTGGAACTAGCACGGTGGCTTAATAAAGACCAAGATGTTCTTCTAATACACCCCTACATTTATCTGGTTTTATACACCTCTACATGTCTGGGTCGCAGGTTAATAAGGGGAATAAGTAGGGAAATTATAATTAATCTGTAAGCAGCAAAGGTAACAGAGGCATTATTAAAGTGGCAATATTTAAGATTGAGACTGACTCCCAGACTTTCAGAATTCAAAAAACGAAAAAACAGTGTGTCTGTCCACTCTAACTGGCTGTGCAACTGCCTTTGTTTTTCATAGAATATATCAGTAATAGGATGTGATTGTGTTGATAATATTATCTCATCAGCATGCCTTGCATCAAAAATCACTGCCCTCTACTGCTACATAGGCTAGATAGCCTGAATCCGCTGGCAAACAGCAGAACCAAAGGTAAGATACACCGCAGTCAAATTCCACTTTCACTGCACTTTGATTCCCAAGTAGATTCCGGGGTCAAGACATAGAGAGGCCAGGTTACCAACACTCCTCATCATTCTCTGTGCAGCCATTCACAACCACATCGGCCTCTTGTCTTTGTGTTGTGATCCTGCTGAGCCAGCGCTAAATGAGCTGATGTGCAGGGAGCGGAGGGAGGACGTGTCCCCCTCCCCTCCCCAGCAGGTATGTGGGTCAATCCCCCGGGACTCCTTCAATGGCGCCACGTAGTTCAGGATTAGCACAGGAACTGAAGGATCATCTGCGCTGTGCAAGCAGGACTCAGAGTCATTGGATCGCAGCGCAGCCGACCGCTGAAACACTTCTCAGGGGATAACAGATACGGGAGCCCACCCAAAGCTCTGAGGGTGTTACACTGTACATGTTGCACATTGCATAATCGTTGCCATAGAACTACACATAAGGAAAATACAGTAGTGATTGAATGTTATGTTAAAGATCAACCCCTATCATAATATAAATACCCCATGGGAATACGTACAAACCATGCAATTACCGATACGGGTGGTGTATGAAAGACTAAAGCTGCAAAGCTGTGTCCCCGAAGCTGCAATAAAGTCAAACAAGACAAAGTTAACAATATCCTATTGCACAGACAAAAAACCCACGTTGCATAAATGTTCAGTGTGTAACAGATGATGTATCGGGAGGGTTCAGTGTTTTATTTGTTCAAGGGTCCGGAGTCTGGTCTCTGACTCTAGTGACTCCTTCTGTCAGGACAGACCGCATGGCTGTAGTGCTTACACAACTACCCACAATCCCCCACTCCCTGGATACTACCCACAATCCCCCACTCCCTGGATACTACCCACAATCCCCCACTCCCTGGATACTACCCACAACCCCCCACTCCCTGGATACTACCCACAACCCCCCACTCCCTGGATACTACCCACAACCCCCCACTCCCTGGTCACCACCCATAACTGTTTCTGCTGATGGTTGCCCAAATCTAAAACATGTAGTCCTCCATTGAAGGGAAATTTACATTGTGTGTAAACCAATGGGTGACGTCACGGACACTACGTCCATGTGTTTTACAGTCTATGCTGTATTAGCACACATTGTCTGATAATAAACAGCAGAGCAACTTGGCCACCTTATTGGTTCTCTCTTGCACATTAGCAGAGAGACATCCGTGTTCCAAGCAGATCCTTTCCTCCATTGTTAATCTGAGAAAGGCTCATTCTGAGAGACAATCAATGAACGCTTTATTCATTATTAACCTCCTGTTTTGATATTTGTGTGCTAAATAATGGTTTGGAAGTGAGGAACAGGAAGATCAATTTGTTTCCTAATATGCACTGGATGGAGTTTGCAGCAACTTGCAGGAGTTTGCAGCAAACAAACAAACATTTTGCCTCACTACAGCAGCACAGATCTTCACTGGTCATCTGCTCCTCCTGTCGGGGAGTGCTGACAACAGGAGTGTGTCTTGCACAGCAGGAACTTTGATAATCTGAATGAAACAGGGTGTTCAGGCCCTGAGCACCACCCGGTGTTGTAACATCCGGCTGGCATCGTGGGAATTCTGCTCATTCGGCTCATTTCTCTCGACCTGATGATTCCTGGAATCAGCCAATTGGGGCTGAAGATGATCTGAATCCCAAAATATTGAACGTATTACGCACATTACAAGTCATTATGTATAACTTTCATCGTCTGGACGACTTCAACATATCCTCACTCAGGTTGTGGTGTATGCATAGGATGTAGGTGCACACACTGGGAAATTGTCACTTATTAAACTATTTCAATAGTTTAAAGATCAGGTGTTATAATTACTCAAATCCTATTCTGAATTGATTTTCAATTGTAGTCGTGTACATGTATCAAATAGCAAACCAGGCCACTAGAACATATATATGATGATATGATATGATATGATACGAGTAACTTGCTTCTGTTTAGCTGTAAATGTATTGATCCTTCTGCACTGCTTACTCCCATTGGCACAGGCTGCCGTTCCTTGTTTCATTGAATCTGAGCCAGTAAACAGCCAGTATTGTCAGCAACACTATTGGCCAACAACAATCAAATGTTTTTAACTGACTCTGATATATGACACGGTATCATATATAAGAGTGAGGGAGAGAGTTATCTGTGGCTGTGTTTGAACATGTGTGTGTGTGTGTGTTCATTAACACCTACGAATTACTGCAATAGACAATGAGAATTGCAGTACAGCATGTTGATAATGTTTATGAACGAGTGTTGTGGTGACCGGGACACGGGGACAGCAGCCCTACTCATGCGATGAGGGTCATGGGATCATGGGACCACAGGGAATCAGGACCTCGATTTAACGTCTCCTCTGAAAGACGGTGCTCTTTGACCGTACAGAGTCCCTGGCTCTGTCCTGGGGGGGTTGGGGATATTTAATAGTCCAGGCCCTCCAACACCTCTACCAGCACCAACTGGTCTCCCATCCAAGGATGGACCAGGACCAGACCTGCTTAGCGTCCAGGAAGACTGCTAGGCACTGCTAACATTTATCTACTGACTGTTCCTCACTTTATTGCCCTCAATTCATAATCAAAAAGACTCTGACTCCATTTTTTGTTTTGGGTTATATGGGATTAATAGTCCTCTAGTCATTCTAAAGTACAGTTATATAAAGGGTGAATATATAATAAAACAAGGCCATAGACTATTCATTTGTTATAAGGGATGGTTGCAGTTTCACTGACAATGAAGTGGTCATAATTTCTGTTTTTTGTATTGTATAACTGTAGGTGCAAGGTAGCAATGTTTAAAATCTCTGCAGCATCCTGACTCATATTTCTTCAACTGAAACAGAAAACATCATGAGCTCAGCCAACAAACCGATTAATTTCACATTATCACAAGGGAAATCTTTCAGACCCACCCTTCAAGCAATCAATACATAATAAAAAAAGTATTAAAAGTATTTAATAGCAAAAAAAAACTAAAAACTAAAACATACATATACGGTTTATGTTTACTATGTGGGCTTTTGGTTAAACACTGATCGATCGTTAGCGAAGGATCAAAGCCTTTTACATGACCCCCAGGAGGGCTCTTCAGGACAGCTCAGCACACACCTGGCTTTGTGACATACTGTCCTGACCAGAGGATTGGGATGGCAGCTTGAGCGCTGTGCTTTTCCTATTGAAACTGCTACTCATAGATACATGTGACTTGTACGCAGCTGACTGGTTTTGCATCCCTTTCATTTTGTTTCTCAATCTCACACTGACTCACTCTTTCCCTCTGTCTCTCTCTCTCTCTTCCCCTCTGTCTCTCTCCCTCCATCTCTCGCTCTCTCTCTCTCTCTCTTCCCCTCTGTCTCTCTCCCTCCCTCTCTCTCTCTCTCTCTCTCTTCCCCTCTGTCTCTCTCCCTCCCTCCCTCTCTCTCTCTCTTCCCCTCTGTCTCTCTCTCTCTTCCCCTCTGTCTCTCTCCCTCCCTCTCTCTCTCTTCCCCTCTGTCTCTCTCCCTCCCTCTCTCTCTCTTCCCCTCTGTCTCTCTCTCTCTTCCCCTCTGTCTCTCTCCCTCCCCCTCTCTCTCTTCCCCTCTGTCTCTCCCTCTCTCTCTTCCCCTCTGTCTCTCCCTCTCTCTCTCTTCCCCTCTGTCTCTCCCTCTCTCTCTCTTCCCCTCTGTCTCTCTCTCTTCCCCTCTCCCTCTCTCTTCCCCTCTGTCTCTCTCTCTCTTCCCCTCTCCCTCTCTCTCTCTCTCTTCCCCTCTCCCTCTCTCTCTCTCTCTCTTCCCCTCTGTCTCTCTCTCTCTTCCCCTCTCCCTCTCTCTCTCTCTCTCTCCCTCTCTCTCTCTCTCCCTCTCTCTCCCTCTCTCTCTCTCTCTCTCTCTCTTCCCCTCTGTCTCTCTCCCTATGTTTGAGCTCTGCAGATACGGTAACCTCACTGTAGCCTTCAACGTGTCCTGTGAGTGACTCAGCAGGTGTCCCGTTCCTCTTCAGTGCGTTAGTGGTCTCCCCCGGCCGCCCCACCCTCGGCTAAAGGTAATGTGCAGGAGAAAGAGCAGCCCTAGATCCTAGACTCTAGATGCAAGCCACTGAAATGATGAGTTGAGACAAGCAGGTCCAATCTCTGTCAGGGTGGGAGGTCTCAGCCAGCCGTGGCGGGGAAAATTCAGTCCTTGTCGCCAGCATCCCCCGGAGCAATGCTGCCACTCTTAGGCAAAACAGAAAAGCAAGATAGAAAAACGGCAGCAGGCATGACGATGATGCATTTTGAAGAGGTGATTAGGCTGAGGTCTGCGTTAGGGTGCAAGGCAAACTTACCATAGCTAGAGAGAGGAAGGTACACTCACTATAGCTAGAGAGAGGAAGGTACACTCACTATAGCTAGAGAGAGGAAGG
>JAOPJO010000025.1:20411202-20423149 GCA_027123675.1 Molva macrophthalma | reverse complement strand
ACTCACTATAGCTAGAGAGAGGAAGGTACACTCACTATAGCTAGAGAGAGGAAGGTACACTCACTATAGCTAGAGAGAGGAAGGTACACTCACTATAGCTAGAGAGGAAGGTACACTCACTATAGCTAGAGAGAGGAAAGTACACTCACTATAGCTAGAGACTCTCTAGCTCTCTGGAGGGCAACAACTGCACTACCACCACACTTATTGTTGTAATAGGACACCCTACTCTAGGCAGGAGCATGCACAGCGGAGGGGCAGTGCGGATGGGTCGGGGTAAGGGTGTATTGGGATATGGCTATAGTGTGTGTAACTGCAGTGGTAGATAAGCTGACTCTGAACTGCCTGCTGGCTACCAGACACAAAGACCCCAGAGCAGGGCTGAGAAGCCGGGAGAGTAGGGTTTAAGCCCTATAAAACACTCAACATCTGCCCTGGGCATGACAGAAATGTAGACAGGAAGCAGTCAAAACAACTCCACGTCCCTTCCGGTTCTCCTAGAGGATGCTATGCCAGGGCTCGCATGATGTCATCGAAAGGCTTTCCTTTGCTTCAATTTGTCTTGACCGACATTCCCGCTTTGTTGTTCCTACACTATCCCCTACTGTAAGCATATACATGCCACCGGTGTCAAGTAGCTTAAGTATACTCTTACACAGACCACTCATACAACAAGGCTCACTGTTCTTAATTAAAGTCTGTTTTCTGAGGCACACCCAATGGGGATTACAGCCCTGCAGAAACACCCTCCCCTCACTACCAGCTCACTAAACACCAGCCCCCCCCCCAGAAACACCCTCCCCTCACTACCAGCCCACTCAACAGCATACCTTCACCATGCCTCTATTTCTTCTAGTTTTAAAGGATTTCCTTAGAGCTACAGTGTGGGCCAGATGAATGAAGAGTCTCGGAATGGGCCATAACGCTCTGATTGTTAACGGAAGGCGGGCTCCAATCCAAAGTGGACCGGCCAGATCAATCAAGGTGTCAGTGGCCAGCAGACGTCTGGGACGTGTGGATGGAAGTAAGAGGACTGTGGAAGGTAGAGAGAAGAGCAATGAAACGTTGAGAAAGAAAGGGAGAGAGAAAGATGGAGAGAAAGAAACGGGTAAATTGGACCATGCAAGTAGGATGAGAATTAACGGCACCAAGTGAACGAGAGACATTGGCAGAACTCGGAGGATGATGAGAGCCAAAGGAACGGCTTCAACATGTCAGGCACTGTGTTCTGCATCACTAGGTTATAAGTATAGCTCTGGGACATCAGCAGATAAACCTAATGATTTAACAGTTCACACAAATGCATATTTTTGTCTGTGTGGAACTTTAATTGAACTGCAGTTCCCGCATGGCAGCGGATAATAAATCAATACCATAATTAAGGAACCAAGAACCGGTTTATGAAATTCTTATAATCTGGATAAAGAATCTTGTTGTTGAGAGCGAGGGTTGTTACTTGCACCAGGTTCTGCTCTGAATCAGATTGTCCTTGTCCCATCGAATACGTTGGATCCTATCTCCCTACCTGTATAAAACGTTGGGTTTCAGCTGAGGGTGTACATGAATGTGGTCGTCACATTGCAAGTCAAGAGGCGGCTTTGTCGTTTGAGGCTTGGTATTCTGAGATGAAACGGAGAAAAGCTGCCGGTTGTAAAGCGCCCTCCTCCAGCGCTTTGGGAGTGGCTGAGCCGCGCTGCAGGCCTGGAAGGATGCTGCCGCCGGCCATCTGGCTGTGGATGAGAGGCTCCGGAGGGAGGGGCTGACTGGTGCCAAGCGCTTGGTAACACTCACCAGGTCCGCGATGTTCGGGCATGTTGGTCGATGTACAGAATGTAGATGATGTACACGGAGCCTGGTGCCTAAAGGGCAGCCGTCGATGACACGCGTCACAAATGTTTGTGCGTATACACAACATATGTTCTGTGCCTGGTGTCTTTTATATAAAATACAATAGCTGTGTTTCTGTTTCTAAAAGACAAGCCTTTCTTTTTGTCAGTTGAAGACAAGCCTAGCTTATGGTGCTCATGGTAAAAATGTTAAATACATAAATGCATTTTTAAAGATTACGTCTTCCATATACTGTGTCATGCGTCACAATGAAAGAATACATGACATATCGGGATGTTAAAGTCAAATGTTTGACGCACATTTGAATATATACATGTGACGTTAGATGTGTGCGTTAGAGCTGTCGCCTTCTCAAATAGTCCAATCCATTTTGTATTGACCCGATAGACTCACCCGGCTGATATCTACACTGACCATGTACAACTCAACCAGCAAAGGGCTGAAAATGAGAGCCATCGGGTGCATTTCAGCTGGGTACTCTGAGCCACAAGTAGTGAGGTCATTTTGACCCACTTGGAGCCGGTTAGTGTTCCTGGCAGACCCGGGCCCACGTGTCCTGGCCAGGGAGCAAAGCCCTTGTGGGGGAGGGGGGGCAGACCCGTGAACAGGCCTCATCTGCTGCACTCTGGTAACCTAGAGCGCTGCTAACTGCATGAAACACTGCCTAACTACTATTCTGATTCAAAAAACCATCATGGATAAAACATCTATCAAAAAAACGAATTTGTAAAGGATGTATGGTTTGAAAGAGAAATATTCAATACAATTACTTCAAGCACTACATTTGCCGCTACATTGACAGTCTGCAACACTTTAAATAACATTCAATTAACACGCTTCACCACCTCTTAAATAGATGTGCATCACTCAAACATCTACATGCACTAATAAGCCAATTTAATGTGCAAATTACAGAGGAATACACGCACACTGAAACATGTGCATGTGCAGAGAAACATGAACACAGACCCCTTTGTGACATTAGAAATCCCACACAGTGCTCTCCCTCCCTGTTCTACATTGCATGAAGTATTAATACTGTTCGCTTGCTGAATTATTGATATGCCATATCTATTTTTTTTTCATTGCACTTTTTATAGTTATATGAGACTGGATGGAACCCTCCCTCTCATTACAGAGGGGATACAATTCATTACCTAGAGTGAAGCCTTTACTATCTAGAGTGAAGTCTATAGTAGCTAGAATTAGGCCTGTACTAGCTATATTTAAGCTGTACTAGCTAGAGTTAGGCCTGTAGCTAGGGTTAAGCTGTACTAGCTTAAGTGAAGACTGTACTAGCTTGAGTGAAGCTGACTAGCTAGAGTGAAGCTGACTAGCTACAGTGAAGCTATACTAGCTTGAGTTAAGCCTGTAGTAGCTTGAGTTAAGCCTGTAGTAGCTAGAGTTAAGCCTGTGGTAGCTAGAGTTAAGCTTGAACTATCTAGAGATGAAGGGATACGCCAAAAATAGTGCCGTGTTTGTAGACAAACTCCAATCTTGTTGTGTTGATACTGGCACTCGTTTTGAATAAGTGATTATTCAGGACACATTGGAAATCTTTGGAAAGTAATTTAAAGTGTATTCCCCTCACATGACCACAAGCTAGGCTACTGTAACTGCAAATCAATGGAAGGAAAGGAAAGACATTTTTTAACCCATTTGCTTTCCATTATGTGGATGCAAATGCCGTCTTCCCCATCTGAATCTGGGTAAGACAGGCAATCGCCAATTAACAGATATCTCTGGAAATATCCCTTAAAGTTTGACCTTGCTAAAATTTAGTAAGAGTTAAGTCTGTGGTAGCTAGGGATAAGCTTTAGTAGCTTGAGTTATGCCTGTTGTATTTAAAGTGAAGATGTATTAGCTACTAGAGTTAAGCCTGTACTAGCTAGAAGTAAACCAGTTCATAGGCCAGAGTGAAGGAAAAGCTCTTGGGAATCCCCGGAGAGAGAAACTGAAAGTTATTAGAATGGTACGATTTTTGCTGTTCCTTGAAAGAGCGAGAGAGGAAGGAAGAGGTGTTTCAGAACTAACAAGCAGTGTAAATGAGACTGAAAGCAAACATCCCAGCGAAGACGGTGCTTGTTGTTTCTATTTCCATGCAAACTCCACAGAAACAACAGTGACACGCATTTCCCTTTAATCTCCCTGAGAGAGCAGGAGAGTGCAGTTCTTATTAGCGTTATTTACACATGGATCAATGCCGTTAATTTCCTCAAGAATATGCATAGGAAAATATTCAGTCATGATACAAGCCTTCATCGCAGTTGTTCCTGACCCCCCACCCTCTCCCCCATCCTCTCCCCTGTCGCCGCTGCCTCTGCCGCCACACACAGAAACACATACACACTGCATTGCCATTTATCACACCCTTTCAAAGGCACTCTGTCTCGCACTCCTCCAACACACCAGCATCGCTTCGCTCTATTTCAGGTTATGTTTCTGGTGAGAAATGAGAGGCTGGGAATATGATACAACACCGTTGAATTTTCTCCTAATAAATAAAACATTATGTCACTCCTGATCCGACAGACAATTTCACCATCATTAAGGCATTCTGTTTACTCTCCTTCTGATGGCAAATTGTCTATTCCATTTGGTTTTGTTACGGATACGTAGATACGGTCAAAGCTTAATAAACAGGCATTTTGCCATCGCAAAATTGATATTCAACTGCAACAAAGACTGCATTTGGGTCAAAACATTTACAACTGTCCAAATGCAGATAGATTGTCGTTTTGGTTGGATTTGTTAGTTGTCAGGTGGAAGATAAGGTACATGTCAAGTGGTCAGATGTGTGGTGATGAAAATTCAGCCGTCTGCATATCAACTCATCTGTTATGCATCTCAATCCATCAGCTAATATTCATAGGCTTGACAGTTAACAAATCTACTCCCGGTTTTTACAACACACCGAATGTTCGGTCTCTGAGGAGGATGAAAAATGTTTCCCCTGAAGGAGTAACCTGACAGGCATCGCCATCAACATGCCCACACTAAAACACAGAGCGAGGGTACCAAGCCTGCTGCTGTAACAGGAAGGCATGGAGGCCATAGTGGAACAAGAGCATTGGGGATATTTTGTTGAAGAGATTAGAAGAGGGTGAGTGGGAGGATTGGTAAAACTGAGTGGGTATCAAGCTGAGGAACATCGATAAATATGGAACAACACACACGCCCCTGCATGGCCATGTGCACATGACTACACAAACACACACACACGCACAGAATATCTCAATGATTCCCTGCCCACTCTGTTACAACTCACCTGCACTCACGAAATGAACACAAAATTGTTCACATTTGGAAACACCTGGCTGTGAATCCGGTTCAAACCAAGTGGGGTTGAATTGTGACTGACAAAGGGTCTGCCGTAAAAGACAAGAATAACGGCTGTCGGAAAGTCTTTGGGAAGTTTACACATAGAAGCATGATCAAATAAACATGCCTCTGTTTTTATAGCGACAACAAAGCCTATCGCGAAAACGATGGAAAGTCTGTCTTCACAGCCGTCATTTATTTGGCCTTACTTGCATGCGTAATCGCTGTGATTGCCTTGAGTGTTGAGAGCACAACAAGCACCCCCTTACCCCCCCTACCAGCTGTACCCCAATTAGGAGACAGGCAGGGGGGGCGGGGAGGGTGTTAGGGAGGGCAGGGGCCCGAGGGAGGTGGGATGACTAGGATGTGTTCCGCTGAGCTGTGGATGACACAAGATGATCACAGAATCACCTATTAATTACCAAGATCATCCATTACGTCCAAATTTGGTAAGATCCCCTTATCTTTTCTGTCCAGCCACTAGAGGGGCTGCTCACTGTACACTGTGACACTGAAGCACCATTTACACAGCCTGTTCAAGGCGGGAATGTTGCAACTTCAATTAATTAGCGGTATAAATGTGCACGGCTAGCAAAAGCGCCTCTACACTCAGTTCACCCCCATTATTGTTTAGAAAGCATTGTTGCTGCTCGATGCGTATGTTATACGCCACAATATAATTGTGTTAGACGTCACGTATCTGATTCCAGAAAGCTTGCATGCTATGTAAAAGCACACAGGGCATATCGCCGGCATTGTTTGGTTCTGTGTAAATAAGCAAAGCCAGCAGAATGACGGCTCTACTCTACGGCAAAATTGCGGGATCTCTATGTAAAAGAGCTATAGAGTGTCACACCACCTCATGCACACCTAGACCATGGATACTGAATATGTTGTATGGCAGTCAATGGAGCTACATTTAAAAGAGTCTATTTATTTATCTGAATGTTGATTAAATGTTCCTGGCAGTGTTAGTCTAATTAAAATAGAATTTTAAGAAATGTGTAATTTGCTGAAAAGATGTCAGGGGTACAAGAAGCCAGTCATCATAAGTTAACTGCCGTCAAGTATGGCTCAGAGAGGGAGGAAAAAGTAGCAGACTTTGTAACTTTGATGGCAGTGTTTAAGCGACTTTATGTTTTCATATGTATTACTAGCCTTCTATAATCCCTTTCAGTCTCTTTATCTTTCTGTACGTACACAGTTGTACCCATTACATTTTTTAAACAAGATATTTAAGATATTTCTTAATGTGGAAAATTCTATTTAGACCAATATAATTTAATTTCATGTAACATTTCATGGAGATTCAGAATGAAATCAAAACATTTCAAATTTAGTTCCGTTGACCTCCATACAACTTTTTCAGTTTCTACGGTCAAGGTGTGACGCATAAAGTGGGCGGGACTTAGCCATTCTATAGCAAATCCATACAACCGGCAACTACTACTACTCACAATGAGCAGCCTGCAGAGCCCCTGGAACCAAAGAGCCATGCAGAGAGTCGTCAAGGAGCACCAGGAGAGCCAAGATACATGTCTAACACATATGGGCTTTCATGTAAACACAGTGTACACGATCAAGTCAAGCTAGCGAATCAGAGAAGCTCAAGCAATGGCAAGCTCACACCACATGACTTTTAAATGTAAACAAAATCCGACCTTAATGAGTCTTTAAAGAATTTCTGCACGGTTTAGCACACACTAGCCAAGTTAGGTAAGTTAGAGAATTACCCGGAAGCCTCACTTTTTAGATTTCTACAGAACAAAAAATCAAGAGTTTACATCTTCGTGTACAGTTGCCATGGCTAAGGGAGTGTTATAGCATGAGTCAGTCAGCGAAATACCGCCATAATAGCCTTAAATGCATCTTGTCCGTCTTCTTTTTTGAATATGCTATATAAATGGAGTCACTTTGCTCTCCAAAAGAATAACCTAATATATATCACAAGTAAAGCAGCTGAAATGATAACAAGCTTTAATCTCATCAAAGAACATTGCTATTCATAAATTACTACATGGCACTGCTGTCCATGGAGCTGAAATACAGCTGCACTCTACTTGTGTCTAAACACTGTTCAAATCAAATCAGACACAACAAAATTCCTTTTAACACGTCTATTCACCATAAGCCCAGGTAAAACCGAGGGCACAGATTGCCCTCTGACGCAGGATTTCAGCAAAAATCAAATCAAATTCAGACAACAGGTGCAGAGCTCTGATCTGAGAGCCCCGCACAGAATGGATACAGTCTAGAACTCACCTTCCTCAGTGAGCGTATGACATGTCCCTGAGGGAATAGATGTGACACATTGCAGGCGTAATCTTACCTCGACAAGGTGTGGGGTGGGGTTGAATCCACACTTGTTGCACACCTGGGAATGGCACTGGGTGCAATCGTTGTAATTGGGTTGTTGTGCGGTGTTGCCAACGTTGAGGCTGGTCTTACAGAGAGGGCAACACGCTTTGGGTTTAGAGGGAGAGTCCTGGTGGGTCTGTTGCTGTGGGAGCCGCTGCTGCTGTTGTGGTTGCGGTTGTTGTTGTTGTTGTTGTTGTTGTTGTTGTGGTAGTGGTTGCGGGGGAGCATGGGGCCCTTGTTGAGCATGGGGAGGCCCCGGGGGTTTGCCAGCTCCAGGAGCCGGACCTTGTGGTCCAACGGGTTTAGGAGCTGTTTTTGGCGGTTGTTGTGGGGGCTGAGCGGTCTCTGTTATGAGCGTGCTGGCCTGGTTCAGCAGAGAGGCACCGAAGCCAAACAGCTTGCCAAAAGTCTGCTCTGGAGGCGGGGGCTGTCGGGACGGGGAGCTCCCTGCACTGCGGGTCTGGTCCTGCCGAGGGTTGTGGCCCAGGTGTGCTGGGGGGTTACGGGACAGGTCAGGCTGGGACGGGGCCTTGGCCATACCGGGAAGAGGGACTGCCCCTGGCGGCAGTTTCGCCTTTTGCTGCTGCTGTTGGCCCGGCGCAACCGGACCAGCCTGTCTGCTGGGGCCCGGAGTGTGAGGGGCTTGTGGGGAAGGTTGTGGCTGAGGAGGAGTTTGGGTCTTAGGTTGGGTTTGGGCCTGTGTAGACTGGGGCGCAGGCTGAGGGGGAGCGTCCGAGGTCAGCTGGGGTTTGGCTGGCTGGGAAGGAGAAGGGATCTGCTGCTGACTCTTGGAACGAGGTGTTGTCATGTCCATCCCCAATGCTCTCTGCATCTGACAGTTGAGACACAGCCACTCCTGGACCTACAGTTAATAGACATAAACACAACAATTACCAGGAGCATCTGTACCATCTATAATAACAAACTATTTTCATCGACCAATTCCTCCACCACAACATAAGTTGAAAAATACTAGATACAGCAAAATGATATTTGTGTAGAGAAACAATGTTCAACATGTTCATTGGGCCTGCATTCATCATGCAGTGGTCACTGCTCTTATTGTCCTGCCATGCCCCCTTCGCTCCCACACTCTCCTCCTAATAAACATATTTCACTCTCTGCAGTTCTCTGTCCCCTAGTTCTACTCTATCCATCTCTCCCTCCCTCCCTCCCTCCCTCCCTTGTTTCCCTCGTCCCTTGTCATCCGTGGTGTCTTTCCTTTGCAAACACATAAGAAGGTGGGAAGGAGATGAAGGCCCAGTGGTGGTCCTCGGCCATATGTAGTAATTGGACTCCCAGTGCGGTGACAGCTGCCACATTGCCGAGGCTGCCTGAGTCTATAGGCCATTAGATAAGTCTATAAATAGCTGCTGTTGTAGATTGCATGGGGGGTTTTCTTGAGGATCGGGGTCATAGATGCAAGGCAAATACGGATGTGTTTGCAGAAGCCCCTTTTTTACCCGTGGCCTTCTTACAGCTGCCTGCGTGGTTGAAATCCCTGAGAGCTTCGGAGGATTCATTAACACACAGGATGGAATGCATTATGTGGCCTTATGCTAAACGCCTGGTATTGGGCCTAGATAACAGCTGATTGATGCAAGGGGGGGGTGGATCTGCATGATGCCTTTCATTTGAGCTCGGAGTTGCGTCCCAGTGGCGATCGTAAATTGAAACAAAAGCACGCTGCACTAACAAACCCAGAGGACAAGGGGTTGGAGAGATGGAGACTGGGTTACGGCCCTCCTATTTGCATATATAGCGAGTGCGTTTGATTGATGACTAAATTGTCTTATTTACAATGTTGTATAACATTAGACAATTATGCAATTTATTCACACACACACAATTCACACATACTAGGCATCTGCATGTGTCTGCTTAGTCTAACCTACATGTGCTTGGCGATGGAAGTAAACCAGCGTACCCAGAGGAATCACACATGAAAACATGCAAGCTCCACACAGCCAGTATTTGCTTAAAAACACACACACACACACAAACACACACACACACACACACACACACACAAACATATTATAGCACACACATTGTACAGCTCTGATCTTTGAGAATCAGTCAATGTGTCAGTGATTCTGTCATGTTCTCGTCAGACCGCCAGACAGTCAGTAGTTTGGACTCAGTGATCTCTCGGCCGGCCAGTAATCAGCAGTGACCAGGCTGTGGCCCGCGCTGTCCATCAAGGAGGCAGCCAGGCTGACGAGGGGGACCTTCCTTCGTAGCACACATCACCTCCTATCTCCATGGCCTTTTGTCTCCATTAGACTGTGCAGGCTGAATCACTTCTCCCTTCTCTGTTACTGGGATCAGATACTGGACTGAATAGATATGATAGATGATAAATCCGAAGGATGCTGAGACTGTAGCATGCTAGTGATCAGAGACTGTAGGATGCTAGTGATCAGAGACTGTAGGATGCTAGTGATCAGAGACTGTAGCATGCTAGCGATCAGAGACTGTAGGATGCTAGTGATCAGAGACTGTAGGATGCTAGTGATCAGAGACTGTAGGATGCTAGTTATCAGAGACTGTAGCATGCTAGTGATCAGAGACTGTAGGATGCTAGTGATCAGACTGTAGACTGTACTCATATTATTACATGTTGTCACATAAGGAATGTTAGATGATTTTTAAAGGAAAGAAATGCTGTATATGTAAATGTATAAATACCTTTTTACACCTTTTCATAAACAAATTGGTTTGGGCGGTAATACATGTGGTAAATGTGTGGTAATAAATGTTGAGTATTTTGGTCCTCTGAAAGCCAAGATAGCAGCTGGATGGTAGAAGGTGCTGCTTACTAAGCATCTCCACAGTTTTCCCTGCACTCCTGTCTCTTCATCGGACCCTGCCCTTGTTATGAGACAATCATGTGGCCTGTGAAATGTGATCTGCACTCCCATCTCTCTCTCTCTCTCTCTCCCTCTCTCTCCCCTCTCTCTCTCTCTCTCTCTCTCTCTCTCTCTCTCTGGCTGTGTATACTGAGGAGTCTGTACTGTTTTATTAGTTTTGGGTCCCATTGGTCAGGTGGTAGCATGCCAATTTGCTTGGGTTTCTGCTCCTTCCGTTTTGTTTTATCATCATTTGGTTGGTTGGGCGGTGGTTGCGATGTGGACCTGGTCCGGGCTAAGGGGACGTTTTTCTGGATGTAACTCTCCGTGGGCGAGGGCTTGTTGTGGAGCGTCTCTCTCTTTCTCTGGCTTTCTCTCTCTCTCTCACGCCCACCATTTTAGTTTATTTTTCCGTCTTTATCTCTCCCTTTTCAGCCTCCGTCTTCTTCCTCAACAAGATATATTGATAGATCACGTCTTATCTGTCGATGTATTGATCATATGTCATCTGTAGATGTATCGATGACATCTGTAGATGAAGTTCTTTCAATTTCAACCTCCTCAACCTCCATGCTCTCCTCTCTCCATACAACTGCAGATCAAATTCCATTCTGACTGGACCGATAGCACAAACAACATGATATTGTGAGTATGTGTGTGTGTGTATGTGTGTATGTTTGTGTGAATATGGAAGCTATGCTGTGTGTGTGTGTGTGTGTGTGTGTGTGTGTGTGTGTGTGTGTGTGTGTGTGTGTGTGTGCATATGGTAGTGTGTGATTCATTATTCATGCAGTGAAGGAGGGGGAGTCTGGCCGTCTTGGGGGGCCATTGAGGTGTCAATCCATTCAGAGCGAAGGTTCTGCGATATGATTTGACTTTATGATGATCATAAAAACGGTAATTTAGACGACACATTTGGGTAAGGCAGTAAACGATGAAGCATAACATCCTCACAAAGAGAGAACATACATGATCTCATGAAGGTAGAACATGTTCATTATCACGCCTATAGGGGGGAACCCTAATACTGAGGTCTCATATGAAGGTAGAACATGTTCATTATCACGTCTATAGGGGTTATGGGGAACCCTAATGCTGAGGTTCTTTCAAACCAATTCCTTCCGTACTGAGGTACCCCTCAGTAAAGGATGGAGGTACGTATGGATGAAAAGCTTCAAAGGATATTAATCTATACGTCCCCCACAAAACGCGTATAGACACAGCCTGGACCCACGCAGAAATAGAACCATATCCTAGTGATAAATAAATCACTGACACCCTTTACATTTTAGATTTATTTTTGTACAATTTCTTACACTAAACATGTGTTCGTTCGTGGCTTTGGAATCGATTGCCGTGCCGTGATTGGATGGCAGGTCAATGAAAGGTTCTTTAGAACCTAACAGAATGCTCTTTTCATAACGATTGATCCGCTTATGTCTAGACGTTATCTGTCTGTAGACATCGATCGTCAACTCTGACCGGTATTTGATCTTGTGTGTGTGTGTGTGTGTGTGTGTGTGTGTGTGTGTGTGTGTGTGTGTGTGTGTGTGTGTGTGTGTGTGTGT
>JAOPJO010000025.1:20381264-20398706 GCA_027123675.1 Molva macrophthalma | reverse complement strand
AGGTGAGGGGGGAGAGGGGTGAGGTGAGGGGGGTGAGGGGTGCGGGGTGAGGGGGGAGAGGGGTGAGGTGAGGGGGGAGAGGGAGCGGGGGCCTACCTGTGTGAGGTGAGGGTTGGGGTTGAAGCCACACTGGTTGCACACCATGGAGCGACACTGTGTGCAGATGTTGTGGTTTGGCTGGCCGTCCGTGGAGCCCGTGATGTCGGCAGTGTTGCAGACGGGACAAAGCTTGCTGCTAGGCATGGGTGCTATCTGAGGCACTGAGTACGGGGACGAGGGGGCGCTGCCGCGGTCCGGGGACGCTGACGGAGACCGGCCGGCCCTGCCGCCAGCGTCCACCTGCAGGCTCATCCTGGAGACGTGACCTTTGCCCTGCTCCCCTCCCTGGGGGCCTGCGGGTTGGTGGCTTTGTTGGGAGGCCAACCGGTCCCCTGTCCCGGGGCCGCTCTGGACCCCGGCTTTGGGCCCCGGGTCTGTTTGGGGGGGTCTGCCGGGGGAGCTGTAAGAAGAGGACAGAAGGATGAGGCCACACTTGAAGAAACACAGAATGAACATGGACCTGTTCAGGGAATGTTGTCCTGTTCTGTTCTACTTTAGTCTTAATCCATTCAATCAACAAGAAACCAATTATTTTACATCAACATCATCGCCTGTAACTACTAACTGAGCTGAGTCAGTGATTGTGTCCTACTACTGCTACTGCTACTGCTACTGCTACTGCTACTACTGCTACTACTGCTACTGCTACTACTACTGCTACTACTGCTACTACTGCTACTACTGCTACTACTACTACTACTGCTACTGCTACTACTACTGCTACTACTGCTACTACTGCTACTGCTACTACATCTGCTACTACTACTACTACTGCTACTGCTACTACTACTGCTACTACTGCTACTACTGCTACTACTGCTACTACTGCTACTGCTACTACTACTGCTACTACTACTACTACTGCTACTGCTACTACTACTGCTACTACTGCTACTGCTACTGCTACTGCTACTACTACTGCTACTACTGCTGCTACTACTACTACTACTGCTACTACTACTTTACTTCTACTACTACTACTACAACTACTACTACTACACATATAACATGTCATGCCATCAGAAATATACGAAACCCGTTGAACCATTTTGTTTGACATTTATTAAGATGTACATACATCATACATCATCGTACATACATCAATTCTTCACTAGACACATTTAGAGTAAAACAAGGAAATGTACGTTTATCCTACATGAGATTTCTGATCAGTTAGTGTCTCTTCTTATGGTGCCGCTGAATTTCGGCTTTGTTGCCTCTACTCCCACACCATCACTCTCTCACTCTCTCACACTATCACTCTCACTCTCTCACTCACACTATCACTTTTTTGCAATATCACTCTCTCTCTTTCACACACTATCACTCTTTCACAATATCACTCTATCACTCTCTCTCTCACACTATCACTATATCACCTTCTCGCATTATCACTCTCTCACACATTCTGCAATATATATATATATTGATATACAGTATACACACAGAGTTTCATGTTCCTTGTAATTGGGCCCATTGCTTTATGATCCTGCAGTCTCACTGCCAGAGAGAGATGATAAACACAGACACATCACTCATCACACTATTAAACACCTTCTACAGGTTTGAGCCAGGTCCCACAACATGTATAGAGGCATTCTTTAATCAGGTCCTACATAATTATTATTTACGTTGATGTTCTAACATCCCACGACCTGTTGTGATGATAATACTTCTGCTTCTCAAGAAGGTCCTCCTGGTGATTTCTATTTCCTGCAGCAGTGCTCTCTGTGTAGCTTCTCTACAGCCTACAGAACCCTGCCAGACACTAAATGGCATTGTGAACTTTTGGCCAGACGGCATTTGGCATTTAGCGTGGCATTTACATAAAGCAATTTTCTGTTCAGTCCTCATGACAACAAATGAGATGCCGCCACACTGTGCCCATTGTCTTCAAAAGCAGCCGTAGCCAACCCTTGAAGGACGAACCAAGCTGAGAGGAGAACTCAATATAGAGTGCGTTAGCAGCGCTGAGTCACTGCTAACAGGTCAAGCTGAATCAGTCGAGTCCAGTCTTCTGCTCTCACCAGGAATGCTCTGTTCCTTCAGGCCATCAGGATCACCCTCTTTACAGAACCTGAAGGCTGGACGCTACCGTTCCACCAGCAAAATGCCATCCACCTAATGGCCATACAAGAATATATCCATGCCATCCAATAACTCAAATCTATTTTGATGCTGATACTCATTATACTAAGTAGAGTTTATATTTCACATGATGTACTGTATACAACATAGCATTATTTAAAGGACCTTTCCTATCTCAGAATTTTGGAGACTTTCTATTTTGTTTCAATTTCAACAGTCAATTACACAGTCTGGGCTCCAGACAGCTTGATTAATTCTGGGTCGTTAGCGTCTGGCATTCACAGTGAAATGTTCTATATTCTTACAGAAAAACATCCATTTAGAAACAATGCTGAACATAATCCAGTTTACAACCATTTTTATTATAGTAGTATTCCTAACCTAAACTATAAAACCAATAATTTGGATAGAATGCTTTCATTCATCCAGTTCCCATTATTCTTGGTTTATTATACTCATATATAAGTATTATACTGATACTTACATAAGTAGAAGTACAAGTTGAAGTATGAGGATTGTATGATTGCAGTGGAACAGACAGAGGAAAGCAATATCTCACAACCAGAAGGACAACCAAGGTTTGTGATCTGTACATGAAGTACAAATCGCATTATACTGCACTATACACTGTACTGCGACTGTTTCAAATTAACTGTGAATTTGCAGATCAGGTCAACAGATTGTTTTTAGCAGGGCAAAAACTTGATGCAAGTGCAAAGCAAAGACAATTACAAGCTTTTACGTACAGTAAAAATCAGGTTTGATGTACCGTATGATTAAGGCACAGATAGGGGTTAGGCTTCTAGACTTGAGGACATTGGGGATCAAACCCACTACCTTTTGGTTAGGAGTTGAACACCCTAAACATCCAACCAACCTTCCTGCCTCCGTGCCACAGAATGAAGGCTGATGCTGACCACATACTTTTGGTTGAAAATATTTACTTGATTAAAACATGGTTTACATAATATTCCCCTGGCATCCTTTGATGAGAATACTTTTCCATTGTTCCTTGTGAACAAAGGACTTGTATTTGGGCTTTCCGGTAGCAACTATTTCTATGCTATTCAGAAAGCAAAAGACAACATAAAAAAGGGAATACAAAAATAATAAATAAAATATATATAAAACAAAAAGACACAGACTAATTTTGGCCTATTGAAAGCTCTCAACACGAACAGGCTTAACGGTGATCGTGACTATCTGTCTTGCAGCCGACACTGGATAGGCACAGTGATCCTTAATGTGATTCACATTATTACGAATGTGAATTATGAAATATGAAATGGCTGATAATAGTGAAGTATAAAGTAATTTAAATCGTATTGTTGTTGGACCACTTATAATGATTGTGGCTGAAAAATACTTAGCCCAAAGTGAAAGCTACAGCATTACATTTTTCCCCTCATAAAGTATAGATAGAATATCTGTATGCAATTTGTGTGTATGTGCTGTATGAAAGTACTGTGTGTATAGGGCCTCAAGTAGAGTGAAGTACTGTGTGTATAGGGCCTCAAGTAGAGTGAAGTACTGTGTGTAAAGGGCCTCAAGTAGAGTGAAGTACTGTGTGTGCATACAATGAGAGGGGACAAAGTGGTTACATCGGTCAACAGTTCTGCGACAGTGTCTTGGTTAGATCATGATGATGTATGATCTATGACGTGAGACTCATTTCAGAGTCTGAGTTTCAAAAGTGCCATAACCACTTGTATTCTATTTATTTATTCAATAGGTAACACTTTACAATAAGGGTACATTAATTAACCATTAATAAACAATCGGTTAACCGTTCTGGGTTATTGAAACATGGCAAATTCATGACAGCACCAGTGCTCATGCCCAGTTCTGTCCGGTACTGAATGAGGACCTGCTTCGTGTCCACTCTGTTAACCTGGTCTCTATTATAAACAAACCATGACATACAGACAGTTTGATCATTCACTTGTATAGAGGAACCAAGTTCTACATGGTGTCAGAAGAGCGTACAAACTTTTTGCCTGTGTAGCTGGCTAACGCTAGCAGAGGATGGCGAATGGACCCGACCCCGTTGTTTTTGACGGAAATGTTAGGATAGGATATTTTATCGCCACACCACACTTTGACAAGCCTGCTAGGACAAAAGCTTATATCCTCCTTAATCTCGCTGGACCAGAAGCCATTGAACAAGAGCGTTCATTTGTACATGCAGCTGAAGTGCGTACCCCTGGTGACAACGGAGCGGTGATCGCCCCAGCGGAGTCCAGAGACGACTCGGACTGCCTGAAAAGAAGGTTTAGCAAAATCTGCAATCCCCAAAACAACAGAACGATGGAAGGACCCAAGTTCCCTTCAAGAAATCAGAAAGAAATTGAGAGTGTTGAGTCATTCATCAGTGATTTGAGGATCAAAGCTAAAAGGTGCTGATTTGGAGGTTTGGCTGACAAGCTTATCTGTGACCGGATAGTGTATGGCATTACAAGTGACTCCAAAGCCATTTCAGTCCGTCGCATTCATGAAATGACGGAGGAAATTAGCAAGAAGCTAGCCACTCAAGCTACCTGTGTTGAGGAAGTAAGGCCAGCTTCAAATATCCTACAAATTGGGCATTAACTCTGCGATAGAGGTGTTACAGCGCTCTATGGAACAGCTGAACGTGGGTTATCCATGTTTAGTCATCGTCGATGACATCATCATCAGGGGCCATGGAGTAGCTGAGCACGATGCCAACTTGAAGAGAGTGCTCGAACGAGCAAGAGAAGTAAACCTCAGACTAAATCCAGCTAAATGCAAATTTTGCTTGGACCAAGTACGCTATGTAGGCCACATCTTCACAAGCCAGGGGCTAAAAGCTGACCCTTCTAAAACTGCAGCAATCACTGACATGCGGATCCCCAAAGACATCCCCTCACCACAGCGCTTCCTTGGCATGGTTGAACTACCTTGGCAAGTTCATCCTGAACTTCAGCAACATCGCAGCACCACTGAAAAAACTGACCCACAAGGAGACTGCATGGTGCGGGGTCCAGCGGCACCAGGAGGCCTTCAACCGTCTCAAGTCATGCTTGACAAGCCCACCGGTTTAGTCATACTACGATGTCAAAAGGCCAGTCACGCTTACCTGTGACACTTCATGCTGTGGACTTTGAGCTGCATGCATGCAAGACAGCAGACCAGAAGCGTTTGCGTCTCGCACCCTAACGGACACAGAAACGCGATATGCCCAAATAGAGAAGGAGATACTGGCTGTCGTGTTTGCCTGCACAACATTGACGGACTACGTCTACGGAAAGCCCACAATTGTGGAAACTGACCACCAACCTCTGGTAACTATCCTGAAGATGCTCATTCACACCGCGCCTGCCCGGATCCAGAGAATGATGCTCCAGCTGCAGAGCTGCGACATCATTTGGTTTAACAAAAGGGTAAATAAATGTATCTGGCGGACACTCTCTCACAAGCTCCAAACACACGAGTGTCCCAGAGCCCTGCTGAAAATGACGCTTTGGAAGTCATGTCGGAGAGTTACATCTCCACAGCCCGCCTGGAGGAACTCAGAAAGCACACAGAGGATGAGGTGCTACAAACCCTCAGTGCAGTTATTCAACAAGGATGGCCCACCATTGAGAGCCTGCTCAAGCCTGCTGTCCGTCTCGTCTTACAGAGACAAGCGGACAGTGGAGGATGCGATCATCATGAAACAAAACAGTCATCACCCGGTCCCTGCACAGAGAGTACATCAACATTGTGCACAAAGGCCACCCAGGTGCTGAGGCGACCAAGCGCAGAGCTGGAAGCATCGTCTTTTGGCCAACAATGTCAAACAACATCACAGAGGAGATGCTCTCATGTGCAGAGTGCAACAGCACCACATCTCATCAGCAACAATAACCTCCCCAGCTCCACCCGGTTCCAGACCTCCCATGGTCTACCGTGGCCGCAGACATTTTCAACTGGCACAGCAAACATTACCAAGTGCTTGTGGACTCATATTCCAGATGGTTTGAAATCGACCTCCTCTGAGACATGACTTCACCTGCTGTGATCACATAATGAAAGAGATACTTCTCAGTCCATGGCACGCCACACACCCTCTTCTCTGACAATGCTACATACTACACCGGTCAAGGTTTCAAGGACTTTGCCAAACAATTGGATTTCATTCATGTCACCAGCAGTCCTGAGTTCCCTCAGTCGAACGGCGTTCCTCAATCTCTGGAAACTCAGAAACATTCCCGGTGATCCAACACTAGGATCCAACACTAAGCGTCCGATGCCACGGCAGACCCGCGCGGCCGTTCCTGTGAGCGCCAAACTGTTGGAACCAGCCCCAAAGAACGCCCAGCGAATCAATGGCAACTCCTCAACAAACGCCTCTCTCTGAGGCCGCTGCGGCGCGTCGAGGCCTGCTCTGCCCCCCCGTGCGGAGGGACGAGCGGTCCGAACGCAGACCCCCAAAGGGAACGACCAACGTGCTTTCAATGTGTGTTTCACGTGGTTTAAGGAGGTAGCTACCATCACAATATAACGTCTACTGGATATTTGCACGTTGCACTGAGTCTGCCTGCAGTGTTACTTACTTACATTTGCTGTTGCATAGGCTAAGATTATTCAGTTTAGGATTATAGGGTTGTTTACGGATACATCGTAGAACAACATAGTAAGAAAGACATTTTCTGTACCACGGATGCACTAACTGCTATTTTGCTTCATATAAGAGATGCAAGCTACAGGGAAGGGATGTAGATCATTTGGCTGAATGATTGTCCTGCTTTGTTCATTATGGGCCATGTTGTGTGTGTATTCATGACAGCACCGGCGTGCCTGCCCCGTTCTGTCCGGTACTGAATGAGGTCCTGCTCCGTGTCCGCTCTGTAAACCTGGTCTCTAGTATAAACAAACCAGCAGTGACTTAAAGACAATGGGGTCATTTACTTGTACAGAGGAACCAATTTCTACAATAATGAATATTATATTCCATTTCTGCAAAGTCGTTCTGCAAGATGCAACTAAATTCTTCACACTGCACCTTTAACCCTTACCCTTTTAAATAATGTAGAAATTAATAACTTAGCTTAAATGAACACCATTAGTAATAGATGTTGTCTAGACCATAAGTTAACTGTTAATTAACTGTAAGTAAATGCTTATTACTGCATTAACTAATCTTAATCAATCATTCATTAATGCACCCTTATTGTAACATGTTATATATTTATGTTATATTTATATTTGGGGAACAAGACTACACTTAATTGAAGGTCCCAATCCAGTAATTGCTAGCCTTCCTTTTCCAATACAGTAATAAATTGCATCGCTAATGTGACACATTTCAGCCACTCCCATGGGTTCTAAATGTGGTTCAACTTACACAGACAAATACAGACAGGACTACAGACCACACCATTATTAATGAAGATCAGCTACATCTAGATACTATAATGGTCCTTTCATAGCAACCTTGATACAGAAACCCCTCAAATATAGCTTAATAATAATAATCATAATAATCGAATTGTCATAATAATAAAAATAGTAATTATAATTACTAGTATTATTATTAAGCCATTATTGTAAGCATAATTTGTGTAGAAACGTGATACATACTAATAATGCAGAAAAACATTGTAGACAAAAAAGCTGGCTATATATGAGTGTGTGGTGTGGATCGATTGGACGCTATTACAAGTTTAGGGGCATGCTAAAGATAGCCCGTTTAGTCTCTGATCGGATGAATGAGACCGACAGGTATAGTCGTTCATCAAACGCTGTAACGACTGTGTTCTTCTACTAGGGATGTGGTGTCATCCTGGAAGTGAACACTCCCATCCGGTTACAAGTGCTTCATTATGGAAATGATGGTGAATCACAATGCTCGTCATTGCGTTTGGTTGTAATATTATTAGGCCGATGATGAGACGGTGGTATCACCATTCTCGTAAAATGGACACCACGTAGTATCGCCACCACAACCATCCAACGTGAAAACAGTAGGCTAGTCCTATCCTAAATGTTACATAGGCTACATTATCAGTTCTTTATAAAGCAGCGGTCTGCTACAATAAGTAGCCTACGGAAATGTTATTGGACATGTGATTCGATATCTATATTATTCCCGGCAATAGATATGCATCAGCACAAGCACCACAGGAACGGGCGTGTAAATTCCGTTTTGGCCTATTTAACCATTTTAAGGCTATATTCACGCATTGTTGACTCCAACTTGTAGGCTACATTTCGTAGTCTACGAAAAATGTTTATTCAATATCGGTGCACGCTTCATAATGGCATTGACATTAGATTGCGAAATCGGTGTTAAACTGGATAGTGAATTGTGTTGACAAGGATATTGAAATAAATAATTAAGCGCACATTGAAGTCTATCTCATACACCGAATTTCCCTATGTGCTTCATTGCGAGTCGTAAACTAAAATCGTAACGTGACACCGGCTCTTTTCTCGGTTTTCTGTTTTACAACGAAATGTCCTACATTGCGACTACCTGTTAATCCCCGGCCCGGGTCCAGCCCCTATTCCTCCGGCTGGCGCACCATTGCTGGGCTTGATGAGCTGTCCAGAGTCCGGTGGTGCTGAAATGGAAGTCGGAGCCCCTGCTGCAGGGACAGCCGAACCAGCCTGCCCCGGTTGTCCCTCTCCTTCGAGACTGGCTTCGTTCCCCATTGTTTAACAGTTCGTTTCGATGTACAGAAACGCTGATGTAGATGGTTCTTCAGCCGTAATAAAAACTCGGATCAAACTCGACGCTGTTCCCCTTCCGCCATCATCACCTACAATTCAGCATCCCATACGGAGCAGGCGCGTTGACGGAAGGGAGAGCGCGCTGACGCAAGAGGGTGAAGAGCGCCTGATTACGCGCGCGTTCACCGTCTGACATTACACTGTATTGGATTTTTTGCGTATTCATGTTACGAGTTATGGATTATACATTATATTGAGTATTTACGTACTTTAAACATTTTCAATATAGATCCTATGAACAAATAGTATACCTAACCGAAACACAAATAAATATGCGCTGTGGCTAAACTATTATAGCCTACAAGTTGTATACTTTTTCGACGCTTAGTATAAGGACCAACCAAATGTAATGTTCTGGCACTACAGAAAAATATATTTTTTAAAAGAATTGTACTAGTTTACTCCTTAGAATTGAAAACATACTTTAAGGTTGCATTTTAAATTCAACTAGTTAATACAAATAAATAATAATAAAATAATTTAAATGGAACAATGAGCACATTTTCGTTCAGTTTATTGTAGTATGAATTGGTAAGGACAAAAGCAACCTTGCCAACTGTGCAAGTGATGCTGAGCTGGCATACAGATACATATGTACAAAACACACAAATGCACACAATTAACCACCGCTCAATAGGGAGAGCGCTGTCAGGTAGAAAAATAAGATGATGGTTCATCATTCTTTACAGGACCCAAATGGGAAATATACACCTTCTAGTCAAAAAGACCCGGTTCAGGCAAAGATCTCTAGGTTCCAATAACTTGGTTATAAACTATACTGTGAGAACATGATTACAAAATACCAAATGACCTTCAGAACAATTAATTCACTCTCTTCTCTCTGTAAAGGAAATATAGAAAGCATTTTTGCAATTCAATATTCGCCTTGTACAATTAACCGCCTCTTAATTGAAGTGGCAGATCTGAAAAGGTATGACATTATGCCTAAAATTGTAACGCATTATATACACATACATATAAAAAGAAATGGCGGCATGATTCAATTTTGTTACGAATAGGAAGCCATCTTAAAATACAACAAATAGCCTTTACAGAAGTGCACCAATTTCGTTTCAGGGCTTTCTTTTCCTTCTTCTCTGCTGTGATTGCTTGATGCTTCAGGATCTACAGGAGATGATCACCAATTTGTATGTGTGTAATATATTACTGCCGCTTGGCCTTGTACGGTCGTGAGCGTTTCCTGCGATCCGGCTTCCTCTGTTTGTGCAGCCGGCCGATGCTCACGCCCTGTCGACGACGCACCGAGATGTTCTGCTCCACCAGGCTGGCCAGCATGCCTGTGGACCGCCACCATGTCAGCCACGGATACATGGGAACGCTTTCGCCCGGCGGTACAGCCGAGCCGTTGTGTAATACAAAGTAATTGCTTGTGGGTGGAAAAAGAAACCCACGCACAAAAGGAGATGTATAATTTCCACAAACGGCTGCCGTCTTCAGTCAGTATTCTTACCGTCAGTGATGCAGGGAAATGACAGAGAAAATGGATACAGTAGATGTATAATCACAAGGGTTT
This sequence comes from Molva macrophthalma, assembly GCA_027123675.1. NCBI lineage: Eukaryota > Metazoa > Chordata > Actinopteri > Gadiformes > Lotidae > Molva > Molva macrophthalma. The sequence continues at coordinate 20,388,250 of JAOPJO010000025.1, read as the reverse complement.
ACTCAGACTTACCTTCCTGTGCCAACATGGAGATGAAGGTACATATGAACTCATCATAATTGTGGGTCCTCCTCTGGTCATCAATCTAAGTTAATAAATGAAGTAAGTCAGCATTTAGATCATCAAAGATTGACATTTTGATTGGTCATCATTTCCAGGAAGAAACGTCTACCAAATAAATGCTTTTCATGCCGTTGCTGAAAAAGTATTCTTGCCTTGTATTTCTTCCGTTTTTCCACCTCCTCCTTTAGGAAAACTTCATAATTAGCAATATCAGCTTCCACGCACTTTAGCAGGGCCAGCAGTTCCTGTGAAAGAGGAAGAGAACAGTCGCTCTATTTTCATCCTTTCACAACAGACACGATTCAACAACAATAATACCACAACGATGATGATATATTGATAGAGTGACTGCAGTAGCTTTCTTAATGCGCGCAGTATAAGGGCAAAACAATGTTGACCGGCCGACCCCCAGAGGAACGTAAACCCTTGGGAAGTACCTTGGGAGAATATTTATCTCCAGGTGGTTTCTGGACTCCAACGGCGTCCGCAGGGTTCAGCTTCTCCTTGCTGGGTTTGCCCTCCACTCCTTCCTTGGAGTCCTCCTCCTCCTTCACCTGTACGGACGGCCCCTCAGCACTGCCCTGCGCCTCCTCCTCGGCTGCCTTTCCCCCTTGGTCCTTGTCCTTCATCTTCTTCTTGGGTGTGTAGGGCCGCTTGGGCCCGTTGGCAGAGGAGTCCACTGTAAAGGAAGAGTAGATCAGCCGTTAAGTTGACATTCAGTGACGTGTCAAATGAAGTGCGTGTTTCAGGGCCGTCCGGACGGCAGTGACCACGGGGACGGATTGATGCGTCATCATGAATTGCCTTCTTAAATCGTCTACTGTGGCTGATGAACCGGCGGTCTCTGCGCTCTCACCGGACGCAGGGAGGGAACAGATGACCCCGTCTTCCTGTAAGTGCAGCAGCGCCACGCAGATGGAGGGCCCGAGTTCTCGCACGGCGCGGTTGTGTCTGGGGTCCAGCCGGAGCAGATCGTCCTCTCCGAACAGCACGCGGGAGAGGTGGGACGCCACCGGGCTGGACGGGCGCGTGGCGGCCTGGGAGCGCGCCGGCGAGCGCAGCGGAGAGTTGAAGGCGCTGCCGATCTCGGACGCGGTGTCCGTGCTCTCGTTGCTGGGCGTGGGCGACGGCTGCGACGCGGCCGTGATGCTGACGCCGCCGTTGCGGACCTCCGTGCGCACGGACAGCGGCGTGTTCAGGGCGTCTTTCCGCTGCACCTCCTTCTTCAGCTTCTCTGCCAAGACGCTGAGCGCTATCTGATTCTCCATCCCGCCTCCTGCGCGGCCCGACCGCGTGCGCAGGCTGGCCTTCCTTCTGAACCTTCACCGGAGAGCAAACACTGGAATCAATCTGATTACAATAGGGTTCCTGCTCTATAGCGGGGCTCCTTATAACATCACTACTCGTGATGAAACACATGTGGGGGCCTTACTGCGTCCACCAGGTGGTGATACTGGTAACACAAACTATGGAGCGTGATTGCGGCACACGTTTATACAAAATCAGTGCTGGGCCTGTGATTTGTTTGGGTACTCCATACGAAAAACAAATTGCCAAGTTATTTCCCAGTAGAAGACTTGAGATCTTTGGCCAAATCAAATCTTACACAGCTAACCTGCTGGATTTTCCCGCAGCACCAATAACCTCTTCTTCTTCGTCTTCATAGTCCTCATCGTCAGAGTATGGTGGCTTAGGTGCGGTGGCTATCCTGGTGCGACCCACTCCAGCAGCGAGATCCTCTTCTTCCTGTCCATCACAGGAGCTCACATATTAGATTGAGAACCAAAGTGTGCACCCGGTAGAGATGCTATTCTCCATATCCATACCTGCATGGGGGACTTGGCGTAGTTGTGGTTATCAAGGAAAGCAGGCAGGCGTTGGATGATGGGGCTGGGACTGCTGACTACCCGGGCACCTCCTCCTGGTTTACCCATCGATTTAGCACTGCCTGAGGGATTAGAGGTAGCCTGGGATTGATCGCCTGCAACATGAGGCAAGACGTGTATGTAAGTAAATAGACATGTAAAGGTGACAACATCTTCACTTGTTAAGGACTCTGCTAAACAGGTCCTTATCAAAGTGTGTGCTAGGGATTATAATCTGCAACTATGATCATTTTACATAAACAAAGTCGTATGTCCAAAACATCAACAGGAGGCCATGAGAAGCGTTATGTTGGGCAAAGGCATTGAGATCAGTTGATCTTAAGTCACATTCAAATGTGCCTAGATCATAACCCTGCCCTTAATGATCCTTAATGGTCCTTACCTCGACCTTGATTATCCTTACACTGACCCTAACCACAATAAACCTGAACTCACAATAATAAATAGTCCCACACTTTAGGTTATGCTGATGAAGTGCATTTAACTTGATAGCAAGATCGTAGAACCAATAATATGTCCTCCAATGCCCATGTATCAAATTACCACACAACACGATTTTAAATTTAAATGAATTTGCTCTAAAATAATCTATTTGAATTCCTCCCTTTCCGGAGCCAGCTACTATGGAAGGGACGGCAGCACCTGCGGAGGTCTGCTGGGCTCCCTGGGGGGGTCCTGGCTCGGTGTCCCCCTCCTTCTTGATGTCCTCAGCAGAGGCCTCCTGCTGCTTCTTGTCCTGGACCAGCTCGGGCTGGGTGAGCCGGATTAACTGGAGAAGAAGCAGCCCATCATGAAGGGATCGAAGGGATAAATAGTCTTTTTATATGATCAGTTTACTTGGAGAATTGTATTTAATCGAATCATTGTTTAAGTGAATCAAACAGCATATCCCATCGGCTACACCTTCACTTGCAGGCTGGTTTAATAAAAAAAAAACGTTGCTGCTTCCTGACTTTTCTTCCATTCCAAGTTGTGTTTCATTGTTATTTGGCTGAGATGCCTCATTTATTTTTCAAATATTGAAACTATACAATGGAAGAGAAGCTTGAAATGCCTCCCTGCCGAGCTTGAGATGTTCACATCCCCTGTGAGCTAACACAGGTGGTGCGGTGCCTGTAGATTTTGAGTCACTTCTCATTTTTCAAAGTAGTAATTCAAGCACTAGTCGCCCCTTGTCTGCGGTCTTTCAGCCGCTTCAACATGCTGAATCGGGGGTTGAATATTGTGTTGAATATTCTCGATTAGAAGTAGCTATATTGTGAAACCGCCTGAGCGAGTGTGGTGTAAAATGTTAGGCAAACGCTGCTTTGTTTCATGTTTGTATGTATCCACAGTCCGAGGTCTTCTGGTGTTCCTTTTTGAAAGACGAATACAGACTACTGCCACCTGCTGGTAGTGAGGGTTCATTTCCCTCGCGCAGGCGCAGAACGTACATGCTAGTTGGCTGTCGTCTAGTTGTGGCGAGTTTAAGTGCAACGTTTTTTGGTCAAAACACAGGCGACGCAACAGTCGATCTTCATCGCGGCTGGTTACTTGATGTCGGTTTGGTGTGTCGGGGCCTTAACAGACGGTTTTCAGCCCGTAGGATGGGATTCATTTGTCGTTTTTCAAAAGGCAACACCTCAACAGGGCATCGGACACACTTTGGCAATACTTTAGCAAAGACTCATGGAAGCGGTCTGGATTGTTTCAAACCTGTTGTAGTCCTTCCAGGACAGTCTGTCGATTTCTCTTGAGGATTTCCAGTTTTGATTCATACTTAATCCTACGGTCCGGTACCACAGCCATAAGGTTGAAGCGGATGTCGTGGTATGGTTCACTGGAATTGAACAAAACCGTTTTCAATGTGAACATGGGAGTCATCATCGTTTACAATAATTGTGGATATCAAAGCAGGATTAAATGTTGATCAGTTCTTACCCAGCAGTGGCCAGCCCAATCCTTTCCATGATAACCCTTCGAGCCTTGTCCGTCCATTCCTCCTCCTCACCCCAAGGCCCTGTATAAAACGGTTTCCAGAATATCTCAGAGGCTCTTTGTACAAACTGTCATTCCTTTCAACTTACTGAACATTATGTTTTGTGACAGCTCGGTTGTTGCATTGATGGATGGGTATTGAGTCTCACCATGGTCAATGGGGTAGGCTTTGAGTCCATCAAGCTCAAAGAGGCGGCCCTTGATGGGCACATAGCTAACAAAGTGGAACGCTTCCATGGTCCGCACAGCACTGATTCCATTCTGCTTTTCTGGCAAGTGCCTTGGCTCCGGTCTCCATAGAAACAAGATAACCAGATTTGTCAAAGAGCTGCCTGCACAATGCTTAGGTCCTGGCAAAGCAAAATAATCTGGTTTTCTTGCAGCTATATCCCATAACTTTGCAGGCACTAACTGCTACCTACCTTGCATGGCTGTTGTGTGCTTTGGCAAGCTCTGGAGCATTTCCTATAGCATAGCCTTTACTCTAAAGAATAAAAAAACATCAATAATGAATTAAACTCTGAACACTGTATTATACCAGTTAATAAGCTTCTCCTTTGTGTGCCTTGTTTGTTAGCAAACAAGTGCAGCTTGTTGAAAGGCTTTAGTTGTGGGATGTTCAGGAAATCTTGTATCAATGTCACAATGACATTTCAGTTACATTTCCATTGTCACCCCATCAGCTACCAAATATAAGGGCATTTTGTAGATATAAGAATGATGAATGAAATGATATATCTTTTTTTTAAATGTCCAAGTAGCAGCAGTAATAACTATGCTGTAGGGCAACAGACCACTTCCTGGAGCCAAATATTATCAGCAGGACCTCATCAGATCGGATGTGAATCTGTCAACAGACCTAAGAACGTGTGCTAGGGGGAGATCATGTCTTACCTCTGGACCGAAGCCCTTAGTGAAAGCCTTCATCCGACTGAGCGTGATGCCCAGCTCAACACCACTGCAGTTGAGAAGCACACTCAGCAATGCATGGGTGGCGCAGGAGTTTGGTATCAGCTGAACAAATGACAAAACAAACAACATGAACACCAAGCCATTCCAAATTCTTAACTAATAACTGAATACTGTACACATCAAAAAAGAGGTATTGTGCCATGATGGCCAACGCATAAATCAATGAGCCAACAACTAAAAAAAAATGTTTACACCATATTTTCCTTCTTCTGTTTGTTGACATTGAAAACATTCCCACCACTCCTAGCTCTGCCTAGTTTTCAATACAAAATAAATACAGCTAATCCAACTGAAAGTCTGCAGACTGCCACCATTATACACGCTGTGTTCCATTTAGGGGCAATACATGAATTGATAAAACCAGGGGCTGACTGCCCATCTGTCAGTTCTGGAGAATTACAGAACGGCAGGTAGTTCCAGGATGACTGTCTGCCGCCAGCCTGGCCTGTTCCGAAGCTATGTGAAATTAATTTAATTGATAAATTAACTAATACCTAAGGAAATTGATAAGCACTGGGCACGCAGACATTAGCAGTCAATCAAACTGCCTTCCAGGGCTGCTTTTTAGGCCCAGTCCATCCCTGGATACAATTTATAGACAGAACCCCTTCTGTTTAACCCTTGCTCTCAGATTAATCTGAGCTATCACACAAATATTTAAGATATTATAAGCATTACAATAGTACTATATAATAACAATTACAGTATTACGGTATTACAACAATTACAATATAATCATACTATTCTCTTATTTGTAGACCATTATCTTTCTATATATATGCGCTGTCTTACCTGATGTGCAAAAAACATGTCATTAACAATTTCCTCATCAATGACAGAGGTTTCATCAACTAAGGTGGAAACTTTCCTCCGGGATCGACGTTCCTCAATCCATTTAAACAGGAAGATGAAGCCATACACAGGACTGAAACAAATAAGATATTCTGAGTTGACCGACTTATATTAAATCGTACAATAAAGCTACAGCAGTAGTACAATTATGAGCGATTTGCCAGGATGCAGTTTTCAAACTACTATCCAATGCACTCCTTTTCCTTACTTGTATTGTATTCTAACTTTAGCCTTTTCCTACAGCAGCAAATCAGTAAATTGACATATATAACGTTTTAAGATCAAATAAAGATGTAACAAAATATATAAAATATAATAATTTGATCAAAACAAAACAACATAACGTTACCTTTGACACTTGCTTTGAAGATCATATATTTCTTCTACTTGGACACCTTTGACCCCTGCATAAGATCACATTTGTTCATTGTCTTGCTCTCCCCTTAATAATCCATATATGTTTATATTATATGCACCGATATGTATGCTTAAACATTATAAATCTGACACTCACCAAAATCTTCCACCAGCAAAGTAAACAGTCCTGTAGTACAGCAAGTAATTGTCACACATTTTAATTATAATCTTTCCTTTCCACACTAAAATTAACAATATGTGCTCGTTAATATCATATGTACTCCGTATGTGCCTAATACATTTCCATAAACATATTAACATAACTGTATTCAAGCTCTCTTTAGTGGCTGTTACATTGATCGCTAACCAGAAAATAACCATAAACTTAAAACTGTTTTGTGATGACTGCTAGTTTGAATTACTGCATGTAAACAAACATAAAAGCTATCAATGTGGCTCTGCTTTTGTTTTGTAATAGCGGTGGATTCCAGCAATATCATTCTAAGCAAACCCAAATCGGTCTCTACAGCTAGCTGGACGCTAACGTAGTTAGCCATCTCCACTGATATATGTACGTCTTACCCGGGTCGCTCTCGAGTTCCAGCCAGCCTTTGTTCATCTTTGCATTCTTGCACAATATAGCTAAAAAAACGATCTCTGCAAACCCATAATCGCAAGATGCATTTGAATCATTAATGTTAGCATAAGCTGTTGAGAACTGAAAATAAACACAAAAGAGAGCATGGGCGACTACATTCTACGTCATCAGAGGAAGGCCGACGACGGTGCCATGGTAATAACAGTGTATCTCTCTCTCTCTCTCTCTCTCTCTCTCTCTCTCTCTCTCTCTCTCTCTCTCTCTCTCTCTCTCTCTCTCTC
>JAOPJO010000025.1:20355849-20370950 GCA_027123675.1 Molva macrophthalma | reverse complement strand
ACACACACACACACACACACACACACACACACACACACACACACACACACACACACACACACACACACACACTGCGGTGTGCTAACTTCACATGGCCGTGTTGCTGGCAGGGCGGGCTGCCTGGGCGTGAACCTGATCGGGGCCAACCGCGTGGTGGTGTTCGATGCCTCCTGGAACCCGTGCCACGACGCCCAGGCCGTGTGCCGGGTGTACCGCTACGGCCAGAGGAAGCCCTGCCACATCTACCGGCTGGTGTGCGATTTCACCCTGGAGAAGAAGATCTACGACCGGCAGGTCTCCAAGCAGGGCATGTCGGGTAAGAGACGGGGCAGCTCAGGGGTTGGCTGGTGAAATACAAGGAAGACGTGTCAAACATTAGCCCTAGTAACCAAGGTATGCAGTCTGCTGAGTAGGGCCAGCACCTGCTGGCGGTTGGTCGATAGGGTGGTCCATCTGCTCTTGTCAGACCAAATTGTCATTGGTCGGACAATCGCATGTGTTCCATTTAAATAAGAAAAGATCTTCCTAATCCATCATTTTCAGGGGCGAGAGGGACATATGCAGACCTGATGTATTTTATTTTTGAGTAATATTGTGTAAGAAATTACATTAATTATGAAGGTTTTGATTTTTTTTTTGTTGTTTTTAGATGTACTTACTTCTTTTTTGGTATTCGTATGGTTTAATAGGCTATAATACTTATAAGACATGAAGTCAAAACATCCCCGTTTTCACAACTTTGAGCTTGCCTTACCTAATGGATACTGCTAGGCCTAACTTACTGAACATTAACTAATTGATACCATGTTTAGACCGCGTGGTGGACGACCTGAACCCCGTGCTCAACTTCACCCGGAAGGAGGTGGAGTCTCTGCTGCACTTTGTTGAGGAGGAGCCTGACCAGAGCAAATACTCCCTGAAACCCCAGGAGGACATGGAGTCGGTCATGAGCCAGGCCTGCATACGCTACCCACACCTCATCACCAAGGTAACGGCTACCAGCTAGCTGCTGCTTCATGGCCCCACTAAGGAATAAAAAGATTTCTGGGCATTGAGTTTTTAAGAAAAGTTAGCATTTAGGCAAGAAATGTTACATGGAACTCATGCAAAGAAGATTAGCTTGGTCGGTTATCTATGTGGTCAACACCTATTTGTTAGTATGTGTGTGTAGTGGTGTTGGAGTGTAATGCACTTGGTCTCTTCCGGTCATTTCCACAGATAATTTAGGTAACGTGAATTGATTTGGACATTTACTCAGTTAATCAACCAAGCATGTTTTACATGTTTCCTCTGGCTCCTTACCTTGTTCTGCCATGAGCAGGTTCCAACTGTTGTCTTGCATCTTCTGTCAATAGATCCCCTTTCATCACGAGTCCCTGCTGATGGACCGGAAGGAATCCAAGTTGACCAAAGCAGAGAAGAGAGCCGCCAAGAAGAGCTACGAGGACGAGAAGAGGGCCTGCGTCCCATACTCGCGTCCCTCCTACGCTCACTACTACCCCACCAGCGACCAAACCCTTGCCAACATACCAGCGTTCAGCCAACGCAACTGGTCAGTTCCTTCTTATAAAAGGGGATTAGAACTGTTTTTCTATCCTCCATGTCTGCAGTCTACCGTTGGGCATCCTTGACCAATATGCATAATCGTTACGAGCTCCTTAACCGCTTCATCACTTGGTTTATTTCTGAAAATAACATACCCAAAGTATATGGTTTGGAATCTGGATTTTCAGCTTTCATATGATATATAGTTTGTGTTGATCCAATGACGTGAAGATCACAATTGCTGTGCATGTTCACAGTTATGAAATACTTAACTCTTTTGCTTCTTATTTTGTTTGGGGTTGGAATTGTCTTTTGTTTAGCTAACAATGGTTATGATGCACTAAAAGTTGAGAATCAAATCTTTCTAGGGGTGTGTCACATGACTGCTTCCTCATGTGTTTTAATGCCTTACAACGTCACTTTGCAATTGGGGGGCAGAGGCTTTGCCCGGATATGGGCCATTTTGGGATGAAGAGGTTAATGAGCTGTATTGGTAGTTGCTTAGGGTAAATGTCTTTGCTGCACTTCACAATACTAATTAATATAAGACTTATCAGTGTTTTTGACACTCACATTCGGATGTGTTTTCATTTGTATGGTCTTATGGATTTTGTGTGTTTTTAGGTGTCCGGGTGGCAGGCCAGACGACAAGCCCGTAGCGAGTGTCCGGCCCATCCAGTCCACTCCCATCCCCATGATGCCTCGCCAGGCCAACATGGCCGGCTCCAGCTCTGGAGGGGGCGGCGGCTTCCCCGTCAATTTCCTGCAGAAGGCGGGAGTTTATGTACAGAGAATCGTCACAACAACTGGTAATCATCCTCCGTTACTCTCCAATTACTTGTTACATCCTCCAGTACACACGTTCTAATAACTAGTTACATCCCCCGTTACACACTCCTCAATCACTAGTTACATCCTTCGTGACACTCTACAATCAGTAGTTACATCCCCCGTTACACACTCCCGAATCGGTAGTTGCATTCAAGGTACATAAAGATGTTATTTATTTGTTGGCTGACTTGTTTCATGCCTAAAATTGCTCTGTAATTAATTCCCAATGTACGTCTTTTTCCAGACATTGTAATTCCAGGAGCTAATAGCACTACAGAGGCCCAGGCCAGAATAGGTGCAGGAGAGAGCATCCATGTCATCAAGGGTTCTAAAGGTAGGGGCATCTGCTCCTATTGGACACCAATTTCACATGTTGTAAATGTTCACCTGACGGAATATATGACCCGTGTTTTTCTTTTTCACCACAGGCACCTACATTAGGACAAATGATGGTCGCATTTTTGCCATTCGATCGGGAAAGATCAGCCGGCAAGCAACGGGAGGCTCCTCATCATCAAGAGGTATAGTATATACTTAAAGCTGTCAAGTCCTCTTAAAGTAGCCAGGTCCTCTTGTAGTAGTCAAGTCCTCTCTTATAGTAGTCAGGTCCTCTTGTAGCAGTCAAGTCCTCAGTTAGTTCTCAGGTCCTCTTATTGTAGTCGGTCCTCTTGTAGCGGTCAAGTCCGCTTGACCGCTACAAGAGCGGCTCGACCGTGTCCCATTTTTTAGATTTTTCTGAAAAATGTTTGACACACTCCTTGATGTAGTCATCTTGGAAATGACTAATAAATTACATAATTCTCTATCTGTGGACATTCTAACCCTAACCAATTTTTGTTTTACTAACTTATTGCTGAAATATCATTGCAATTGTGCTTGGCTGCAATTGTTGAAATGAAAATGGCAATGTGTTCTGGGGTCTTCCACCCCTACCTCATCCCTAGCTCACGGAGCCAGCGTCTGTAATCGCTCCGTCAGTAGCGCCATCTGGAGGGCAAAAACAGCAATACCACTACACCGCGTGTCGGATTAAGACCCCCTGCACTACGCAGGCGTACGCAAAACTGAGGAGAGTGTGTATTGGACAGGGCTCGGCAGCGCGACTATCCAGTCGTAGAAGTCCTTTTTAAAAGAAACTTGGTCTTAAATGAAGATCCCCATAGTATGATGCGAGGTCAAGTCATAGGCTGGGTCTTTTTCAGTTCAAGCTACATTTTATGAACATCCATGTTTTATTGTGATTTAATGAATCCTAGCTATACTAAATGTTTTTATCATGTGTGTAGGAAGCGTATAATTATGATCTTCTTGATATGTTATTTTTGCCTGTAGAAGCATTTGTAAATCTGAAAAGCAATATTTCAGTGTGCATTTCAAAGAGGTGTATTGCCGTAGAGGTCAGAGAAGAAATGTCTGTCTCTTCCTGCCACCGACTCATGGCGCTGTCGTCCGTCTCCGTCCACCCAGACATGCAGGGTCCCCAGGCTCGCGCCGTCAGCAACGGCTGCTCCTCCCCCACCCAGCGCCAGCACAGCCCGGACGGACCCCCGCGGCCCTCCACCCCCGAGAGCCCCGAGATCCTGCGAGAGCTCCGACGCTACGCGGCCTCCACGGACGAGGACCTGGCCGGGGCGCCCGGCGACCTGCCCTCGCCGCTGGACATGTCGTCGGCGCCCGCGAGCGACGCCCAGCACTATCAGCCCGGTGACCTCAGAGACGCCCCGCCTGCCGCCGCGGGCGACAGCCGCGGCAACAAGCGCAAGCTGAGCGCTAACCACGGCGGCAAGCAGTTCGGAAGCAAGCGTGGTTCCGCCACGGGGCGTTACCCAGGCCCGCCCCTGGTCAGCGGGGCCTCCTACCCCGCGGCCGGCCTCACCTCGTCCTCCTCCCTGATGGGGAACATGGGTCACATGACACACCCGTACCACATGGGCGGCGGCGGAGGCTCCTCCTTCCTCCAGAACGCAGGGCAGGCGCTGGGCGACCTGCAGGCCATGTTCCCGTCCGCCGCGTCCGACCTGCTGGGCCAGGGGAACGGACACCTGCCCTCCACGGTGCCCTCGTGCTCCTCCCTCTCCTCCGTCTACTCTTCCACCGGGCCGGCCATGTCGTCGGCCTCCACCTCCTCGTCCTCCTCCTCGTCCTCCTCGCTGGCGCAGGGCTCCCTCCCGCCCTACCTGATGAACCCCAGCATGGCCGGCCTGCTGGCCCCGGGCTACTCCCTCAACTACGGTCAGTCCGAGCCCAGAATGTACTCCAACCCGGGGTTCCCCTCGTCGGGCCCGGGCCCCGGGGCCTCCGGCTTCCTCCCCAGCTCCTACGGCGGCCCCCACTCCAGCCTGCTGGGCATGGCGCTGAGCCAGGCCGAAGCCCCCCTCGCCGGGGAGACTGACCACGGGGGCAGCAGCTCTGACGATGACGTCATCGAGGTGATGGGCCAATAGACCATCAGAACCCCTGCACGGTGATGGGGCCCTCAGCCCCTTCCTTCCACGGCCCCATGTCATGATCGTGATTCACCCATGTAAGGGACAAGACCTTTCACTACCAGTTTACATGAATAGTTGTGGGGAGTTGTGAAAGACGATAGTAGTTTAGATGGTTCTGCCCGCCACATGGGTCTTTGGGGCATAGTAGTATTGGAGTCAGACATGTTTTTTATTTTTTATTATTGGAATAACATGTGCATCAAAATCTTTTGATAAATCTTGTAAACCTACTCCCATTCATTGTTTTTTCTGGGCCAGGTTATCAACAACTTCACCATGAATGAAGTTTCCCAACTAACATTTTAGCCACCAAGATGAGGGATCTGGTACTGCTCAGTCTAGTGTAATGTAGGAATGCATCAATTCGATTTACAGGATCTGAACATGTTCCACATTCCTTGTTGCAGACAATTGATTTTGCTGTGTTGCGCACCTCTTTGCCTTTATTTCATCGAGGTTGATGGTCAGCTCTAATACTAGTACTAAGTAGTACTAGTACAGAAATTCAAAGACATTTACTTAAAGAAAATTACAAATATCTCAGACATCTTCAGTGCAGGACGCCCACTATATCGGAATATGTGTTTGTTGGTTAGGACTACAAATTTGTTTCCCAAACAAACCCTCTTCTTGGACTTTATTTTCAAGCCAGGTTTTCCAATGTGAATAATTTCATTTTCTGTGCTGAAATGGAGCAATTTGTTTTCAAAAGGCCTGTGATGAATTTTCTCAATATGTAGCTGCGAAATTTGTTGTGAAATATAAGGCCAAAAAATAAGTCTAATAAAATTAAATAAAAGTTTAGTGTAGGAGTCTTTTTAAGTGCGCTGGAAAGCTACCGTGTAGAAGCGAAAATGGCCCCTAAAAGCAGAACACCTGAGCTGAATACAAATGTAAGAGCTCTAATCATGGTCAGATATTTGAGTTACTAGTTATGTCTCGCATTATAGATCCCCCCCAACCCCGCTTGTCTGAAAGGATATGAGGTCTGGATGTTTTTGATTATCCTACTATAAATGGAACTGTTGATATCTTGTAAATAGGGGTTCTGTTCATTGTTTATATTCCATGTTAATACTGTGGTGTGCAGAATGGGTGTGGTGGAGAGGCTTTATGGAAACCGTTCACAAACGCTAACTCTCCACACCAGGGGAACAGATTTACTTGGTTGCTTAGAACTAAGACGAATGTACTTTCATGGACGCCTTTGATAACGCAGAGGGGCTCGGATATCGAATCTGATTTCGGTGTTCTTTCATCTTCAGCCTTAAATAACACAAAGAGGTCTTGGAAGTTAGGTTTCATGTCCGTCAACCCTTTTCCGCTCGGTAAGAGCTACCGAGCGGTGACGTATGGTTAAACTCGAAACACAAGTTCAAGTGGCATTTATATTAAAAAGCAACAAGTGCGCAAACCAAATGGAGCCAACCAATCCTCAGCTGTACCATTACTTACAAACTACTGTTTTCCTGATGAAATAGGCAGTAATTAGCAATTTTTTTTACTATTAATTTTCCAGAAATCAATAATGAATCTGAGTTCAACCCGTTGTACGCGCATTACCTTTGGTTGTATGAACTTGCGGAGAACAAATGCAACTCATCATATCCATGCATCTAGGTGGAGGGTGTTCACAAAGTACACAGAGCAGTGTATGTGTCCTGTGAAAGCAGATGTTCAGTAGGACTGCAGAAAAGCTGAGTCGGACTTTCAACTTATATAATGGCCTTACCACATTGATGTTGCCGTTATGATGTAGCTTTTCCAAAAATGTCTTTTTGAATTAGTGCAGTTCTTAAGTAGCTTCTTTCACTATTCCAAGTGTAGATCAGTGCTGCTTAGCGATTCTCCATGTTGTTGCTGTTGTCTGGCCTTTAGCATTGTGTTTCTCTTGTGCGATCTAATGCTAGCTAGTAAAGGGGAAATTAGTCTTTCCTTAACTGACGTACACCAACTATGTTGGATGTTATGAACACACGGAAGAAAACACTGGACATTGAACACATGCAATCATTTTCTTTCAGTAGAAGTCTGAAACCAAGATACTGAGTAGTCCTACATATTGCTGTCTGACATGCTACTGCGTTCGCCATGTACTGCAGTGTGTGGAAGCATGTTCTGAGGAACATCTGCAGTGTTGGAGCATGTTCTGAGGAACATCTGCAGTGTTGGAGCATGTTCTGAGGAACATCTGCAGTGTGTTGAAGCATGTTCTGAGGAACATCTGCAGTGTTGGAGCATGTTCTGAGGAACATCTGCAGTGTGTTGAAGCATGTTCTGAGGAACATCTGCAGTGTGTTGGAGCATGTTCTGAGGAACATCTGCAGTGTGTTGAAGCATGTTCTGAGGAACATCTGCAGTGTGTTGAAGCATGTTCTGAGGAACATCTGCAGTGTGTTGAACCATGTCTTGGACATTCTTGCTGGGATTTGGCAGACCCACCTAGCACTTTGACAAAGGTTCATGCAAGGTTCATAGGTTGGCCCCTTTCAGGCTGAGGCAATTGGAAACTCCTTATCTGAATCAATAGTAAGCAACTGTCAAGTATGTCTTCATTTACTGTACATTCTTATTTTATTACAATTTTTTTAATGTTTTTATAATGTTTTATGACATCTTGTAGTTTGTTCCTCATTTCGATGTTCTTCACAACTATTTATTTATGATGTAAAATATATATGTTTTGTAATTAGTTTGTAACATCGGTTTTATTTGACCCATCTGTGGCTGTTGCATACAGAATTGTCATTTCATACACACAGAGGAACAGAATCTAACTGTTATCAATGTTATTTTAACAATAAAACACTTGTATTGCAATGCGGGTGGTGTAAAAAAAACCTATAGCACAAACAAGGCAAAATGTCAAGTAAGTGAACAATTGTGAAGGAAAAAATCGAAACAGCAGAATAGGCAGCTTAGTGGTGGTCTTGAGCGCTTTTTCAATTTCCACAACCAACTGCTGCTTTCAACTTTAAGATAAGCCCCGTTTTTTATTTTATTATTCATATGGTTGCATTGACACGGTTAGTTCTGTCAGGACTGCAGGCGTTTCTTTGCCATGTAGGCGTTTGTTACTTGGCTCATTATAACCAGGCTGCTCAGCGCCGGGCAAAGCGCTGTCAGGTACCAGGCGAGCTCACCGACAGATGCGATGAACCACATGGAGCTGATGCCCAGGAACAGGCTGCCACTGCCTAGCAGGTACGTCAGGAGTCCAGCTGCTGCGTGGTAGCGTTTTAGTTTCGCGAGGGACCAGCCCTTCACGAGGGAGGGGTAGATCAACGACACAGCTGCCAAACACTGGAGCCCCACCACGCAAACTGTCACCAGGCCCATCAGACCGTGCCAGGAGGTGAAGTGGGCTTTTCCAGCCAAGTGTTTGTTGTAGACGATGGCTACGAAGCCCATGGCAGCACAGGTCAGGCACAGACATTGCAGGATCCAGTGCACCCGCCCCTTGCTCTTGTGCGGAAACATTCTGATGGGGGAGCCGTGGGGAGAGAAGACGAGTATGGCTTCAGTCATGAAGAAGGAGAACTGTCGGGGAAAGAGTCATATTAATAATTTGACATTCTAGATTTCTACATACTTGGCATATGCTTATAGTAAGGTATAGCGGCAGCCTGTTATTACTTACAGCCAGTGTCATAAGAAAGGGATGCCAAGAAAACAAACCTTTAGAAATAGAAAATATGAATCAAATAAACAGTTAAACACATGTAAGCCTACGACAGATTGCATGTACGGCATAAATGCTTACTTGATCCTGGTCGTGACAGAACTGTGATTAATATGGTAAACATAATGCACACAACGTGTGTGAGTATTGTGCACGCCGCCCGTGTATATCCATAGATCCTCGGCTCGGAATCCATCCCCTCGTTTGTACGGACGTGCTTTAGAGACGCAGTTTATGGTGGGGACCAAGAAGTTGGCCAACGATGAATGGACGAATTTGTCGGCTTGCGGAATGGAAATTGATGTAGACTACAACTATAATAGCATATTTGGGAAACGCAGATTAACGACAACAGACACTACCCGTTCTTTGAATTTGGTACGCATGGATATTGAATTACTTCGCTTACACAGCTCCATACATCGGTGCAAAACGTCCGCTAGATCACCACCTATACTTTTAAATGTTTGACGTGGAAACTTCCCTATTTTTCCCAGATGCATTTTGGGAAAATGAGGCCGAATAGTCATCTATGCTTAAAGAGCCAGTGGACCCTAGCCTGAGTGAACCCACTGTTTTAGTTGGAATTCAAACACTATGAGATTGTAAGGTTTTAGCAAAGAGGGGGGCGTGATATCCCCATGGTAACGACCCACGCCAACTTTGTGATCCTTTTTTAGTGTCGTCGTTGAGTATGAGCGTTATAATGAGCGATGCTGTGTATGAAATGCGCCACACACCGTAGCGTTATACTATAGGTGGACGGGAAGCCTAACCGTCACTCGGACGCCGACATTACATATACCGCTGCTCAGACGGAGTTTCACCATCCACACGCACCGTAGTGTCCGGTGTTTCGGTTCAACGAGTGACCTGGTTAACTGCCGACTCTCAGCCGAATGCGTCGGTTGTTTTCAGTTACGACAGCTGTTGGAAAAGAGGAACACCCATCCAGGAACACTGTTATGCGCTCTCTATAATTTCTGGCGCCTGATGTGGGGAGTCCGTTGGCTCTGGATCGTCTCTGTAAGCAAAGCAGCGAGCACGGGAATCAATGTGACGCAAGGCAGTATCACTCTGAGACACAACGTTTATTCAGATACACAAAGCATATACAGTTTGTTCAAGGGAAGATCACGCCCCTGACTTCAGTTACGTCCACGGCTTACAGATAAGAGTAAAGTATAAGAGCAGAAAAGTGGCACACACGGTTAAAATAAGAATACATAGATGACACAACAACTAACGGAGATTAATTAATAACAAGATATGGGAATGACACATATGCACAGTGTCTGATATAGAAGTAGAGACTTTTCGAAACACATTGATAAGTTACATGATACATGGCACAAATCCCAACAAACACGCCTACGCTTTTGGAACAAAGGATGGATTGCATTTATATAGTGCTTTCCTGAGTGGCCACCCTACTTACTTTGCACTTTACAATTATTGCCTGACAGTCACCCATTCATACACAAATGTCCACGGTGTCAACCAAGCAAAGCAACAGCCAGCTCGTCGGAAGCAGTTCGGGTGAGGTGTCTTGTTCAGGGACACCTGGACACTAAGCTGCTCTACCTCCTGAGCCCCTGCCGTCCGTCCGAAGGACATCCATTTAATCTGGTGATTGGCAGGCTGGACACAAAAAAATCCTCCTTCATATCCAACACACACCCAGAGCAACCACAATGAGCATTGTGTGCATTCAATCTGAATGAAGATAGATCAATTTGATTTTTTTACATAAAGAATGCACTTTCCATGTCAATAACTTTAAAGGCTGACTATGACCCATGGTCATAGGCCATGGTGACCCATATGTCCCTTTCCCCACAGAAACGGCACGGTTCTGTCAGGTTGTCTGTTAAACGATTTCAAATTTCACAGTGGATCAAGTATGGGCAAATGTCTTGGTGAGGTGGATATACAATTGATTGAAACTTACCAAAATCATCCAACAGTCTCCTGGCCATTTCTGTTCTCATGGAGTTGATGCCCATCTCGTCCACCTCAAAGTCCATGCTGCTCCCCTTAAGAGCAGCTCTGCTACCTTAAGATACAGCTTAGTGTTATTATTGTCCTTTTAATAGTTTTAAAATGCATATTGGGCACATAATCTTACTTTGGACAATAATCTTACTTTTGACAATAACTCCCCAGGATGTGGAATCCTTCTGACGGGGATGTGAGAGGATGTCACACCCATCTGGACAAGATCCCATTTTTACAGCATGAAAGGCCTGAAGCCAAATCATAAATAAAACATGTTTGTGACTTGCACACCAGAAACCAGTTAGCATACTTAACAAATGAAACACATTAGAATACATTCTGGATTTGCTTACCTTGTTGAATCCCTACAATGTTGAATCTTATTGTTTGTGGCTCCAAATGGATCCAGGAACAGAGCCCGTCCTTCCTTTGGATAAATGGCCTTTTACAGATAGGATACTTTAGTGTAAAAGAATCTCAGAGTTGTAAATATAGCTACATCAATTGCATTAATTAAAGTGCACTTACTACTAGAGTCCAATGTCCGTCCTTGCAGACAGCCCTGATTAAAATGTCCCACTCCATTACATCAAGCTGCAAGTGATCAGTTTAGTTTTTATGATGGTTTAATTGTTAATTAACACCTTTTTAAAAGCAACTATTGCCCTTACCCCCCTCATCCCCCTTGACGTGCCGTTCCAAATCGCCGTCATCTCAAAGGTGTCAATCACTTTCATTTGACTTTGGACCATTTTTGGCCCCAACGTGAGATAAGCATTTACAATCTAAACAAAAATGGTTCTAATTAACCTCCTGTCTCTGGAGATCTGCCCTAAATACTTGATATGGCCCCAATTTGGACCAGAGGATCTCCTTTGTCCCCAGTCCATATTTGTTCGAGAACTGGAAATCAGAACATTTTAGTCATTTAAAAGAGTGTATAGCACTATTATACTTAATGTCACATAACTGAATGGAATGTACCATTACTATGGATGGGTTGAATCTCCCCTGGTAATGTTGCTGGTGGAGGGTCGGAGGATTGAGGTTGGATGGCAGTATGGGTTTGAGTGAGAAGAATAAAAAAGGGTTTGACAGGGCTGGATGGTGGTTGTGGGGGGAGGGGGGCGTAGCAAATTACTCTCCATTTTGCCTCCTTTTCACTGCTTTCTTTTTAGTACATCTCCAACCATGAAGTTGTGTTCCAATCCCTTCTCCAGTTTCCGTTTCCAGATTTGCTCCTGATTTTTCGGCACGTTCTCTTTGACTGTCTTGTATGTGCGTGTTTGCTTTGTGAGTCCCTGAAACACCTCCTCCCTCATCAGCAAACGCTAGACTTTCTCAGTGGTCACCTAAAGTACACAAATACCAAGTGGTGTTATAATCTCACCTATTTAGTCCAAGTCATAATGACCACAATCCCTTGACGCCTATACAAATACAGCCACTTACCTCATACTTCTGTGGCCCCTCAGAAGTATGAGTTTGGCCTCCTGCCAAACATTAAACAGTACGGACTATGCAGAGTTGTCAGCTGCTTTTTGGTCGTCAGTCCAAACGTTGCGGGCTGCAGGTATTTATCCCATTGTTTGGGGTTTTCCCGGGCAAGTTTGTTGAGAGACCTGAAAATGTCTGCATTACGTAACATAACAGCAGGCAATTTTATGTCACTAATTTAGTCTGTAGCATTCATATTGTGCATGATATCTGCCAATTCAACAATATGCAACTTACCTCCGGATGGTGCCATTAAGCTTCTCAATCAAGCCATTGGTTTGAGGGTGGTATGGTGAGGAGAAGCTCCGTTGAACATCAAGGGCTTGACAGAGTCTGACATTCACCTTACATTCCATTTAGCAGAAAACAAGTTAGCATTTCAGTTTGACTGCCTAAGTAATAAGGGATGTTTCTTTTGAGTGGGCTGCCTCCACGCCAGGCCAGTTTTAGCAGCTGATCACCACATTGTGGGTCTTTGACACCACAGTGACCACCAATACTGCTGCAGTGCATTTCTTTAAATATGCTGTTTGCCTCAGCCACTGATAGCACTACGTTTGCTAAATGCTCTTTTCTTCTTCTACATATGTAATTAAGCAATCCATCTGGTCAAAAAAGCTCAATGTAATGTTAATATTACTGATTTTCTTTAAATTAATTTTTTGACATAGTCATTTATTGCTTATAACATTAATACTTACCCTTGAGCACAACATTTGAAGCTCTTACATTTACATTTAGGGCATTTAGCAGACGCTTTTGCAAAGTAAGTCAAAATAAGTACATCTGTCAGAAGAAAGAGAAACAACAATATATAGCTGTTGGTACAGTAAGGATGTTCATAGAACAAGTGCCAAGCACTTACAATTGCTAGGTTAACCCATTCCCCGTATTCAACAAAGATAGCTAGGATAAGATGCTACACGATGCCAAGTAATATTTTTTAGTGCCAGGACGTACAAACATACAATAAGTGCACAAGATGGAGAGTAAGGGAGGAGGGGGGTAAGGAGGGAGGCTATGCAGAGTCCAGGTGAACTCTGAACAAGTGAGTCTTGAGTCTCTTGTGGAAGCTGGTGAGCGACTGCAGTCCTGACATCGGCAGGGAGCTCGTTCCACCACTGCGGTGCCAAAACAGAGAAGAGTTGTGACTTTGTTGTGTGACCTTTGCCTGCTCTTAGCGTTGGCGGTACCAGGCGTCCAGCTGACGTAGTAGAGCAGAGCACTCGAGCTGGGGTGTGTGGTCTGACCAACGCTTGGAGGTAGGCAGGGGCAGTTCCTATGACCGCCTTGTAGGCCAGTACCATTGTCTTGAATCTGATGCAAGCTGCTACAGGGAGCCAGTGGAGGTCACGGAAAAGTGGGGTCACATGGGAGAATTTTGGTAGGTTAAACACGCGGCGTGCTGCAGCGTTCTGGATATGAGGGAAGCAGCTGAGGTGTTTCCCTCGTGAGGAAGGGCCGGATCCTGTGGATGTTGTAGAGCAAATCTGCAGGATCAGGGCCATCGCGGTGATGTTCGCGTGCAGCATAGCTGATTGTCCAGTACCACACGAGGTTCCACGCTGTTGGTGATGGAGATACCGCAATGTCCTTGACAGTGACCAATAAGTCTATGTGAGGGCAGTATTTACCTGGCACAAGGAGGAGCTCAGTCTTGTCGAGGTTAAGCTCCAGGTGATGGGCAGTCGTCCAAGTGCTGATGTCTGCCAGACATTCTGAGATGCGTGTTGCAATCAGGGTGCTGTCAGAGGAGGGGAAAGAGAGGAATAGTTGAGTGTCGTGATGTAGCAGTGATAGTAGAAACCATGTGATGTGATTACAGAGCCCAAGGATCTAGTATATAGGGAGAACCAACGGAATCCCAGTACTGAGCCTTGAGGGACACCGGTGTCAAGTGCGCAGGGTTTGGACAAGGAGCCAATCCATGTGACCTGATAGGTGCGATTCATCAGGTAGGATGTGAACCAGGATAGCACAGAGTCAGCAATGCCGAGTTCAGCGAGAGTGGCGAGGAGGATCTGGTGGTTCACGTGTCGAACGTCGTGGACAGGTGAAGAAGAATGAGAACCGATGAGAGGGACGAGGCTCTGGTGGCACGGAGCGACTCCATCACGAGGGGAGCCGTCTCAGTGGAGTGTGCAGTCTTGAAGCTTGACTGATGGGGGTCAAGCAGGTTGTTTTGTGAGAGGTAGGAGGACAGTTGGTTAGAGATGGCCGTTTTAGAAAGGAATGAAAGAAGAGATACCAGTCTGTAGTTCCGGATGTCAGTTGTGTCAAGGGTCAGTTTCTTAAGGAGTGGCTTGATTCTAGTCTTGAAGGATGCTGGAAAAAGGCCTGAAGTGAGGGAGGAGTTGATGAGGGTGGTGAGGAATGGCAGGATGACGCTCGAGACGGCCTGGAGAAGGGAGGAGGGGTTCGGGTCAGGGTGCAGGTGGTGGTGTGGTTAGATGTAACTATTCTGTGGACATCTTCAGAGGAGAGAGGGATAAAGTGGGTGTGGAAAGGGGGAGGGAGGATGGCGGCAGGGGGAAAAGAGGAGCTGATGTCCTACACCTTCTTGGTAAAGTAGGTTACAGTCATCAGCTGTGAGGGAGGAAGGAAGGGGAGGAGGGGTGAGGAGGGAAGAGAACCTGCAAAACAGTTTCCTGGGGTTGAAGACAGAGGGGTTGATTTTGATTCAGTCTCGCTGTCTCACACACTGACACCGTCTGTGAATAGCCTCTCCTCTTCCTGCACACTCTGAACCAAAACATGCATGGGATGAGAGATGTTGGATTTTCCCTGCAGAGTAGCCGGCTGGATGAATTCATTAATAACATCAATCATTAGATGAGTTCATGAATCAGTATGAGGGAAGCCAGAAATACCAAAAAACTCTAATCACATATACGGTCTAAATCTACACAAGTACACTTTTTTTGGTGTGAAAAAGGCTGCGACAGTATCCACAAATGTAGACATATGGAAAGTCTGTTTGATCTGTATTATATACAGTCTATGTTAAGTCAGTTGAACCTGTATTATATACAGTCTATGTTAAGTCAGTTGAACCTGTA
>JAOPJO010000025.1:20320376-20340058 GCA_027123675.1 Molva macrophthalma | reverse complement strand
TGTGTGTGTGTGTGTGTGTGTGTGTGTGTGTGTGTGTGTGTGTGTGTGTGTGTGTGTGTGTGTGTGTGTGTGTACCCGTCATGTTGTAGTGCATCCAGTTGAGCATGATCTCCGGTGCGCGGTACCACCGTGTAGCGACATAGCCTGTCATCTCGTCATCGGTGTGCCGGGCCAGGCCAAAGTCCAGGATCTAAAACAGGTTTAACAGAGCCGGTAGAGAGATAGCGTGTGTGAGTGAAGGGAGTGAGAGTGGGTGAGTGATAGAGAGAGGGGGTGAGTGATAGTGAGAGAGTGGGTGGGTGAGTGATCAAGAGAGAGTGTGTGAGGGAGTGTGGTTACAGGGAAGAGAGGGGAGGGGGGGGGAAACAAAAGTAGTGAAATCAATGTGATTTGTAGCTTATAGAACCCAATAGAATACCTAAATAACAATGACTAGTTATTCAATCAGTCTTAGTAGTCTTTTACCTTCAGCTCACAGTCCTCATTGACTGCTAGGTTGCTGGGTTTCAGATCCTTTAAAAAAAGAAACCATGAAAGGAACACATGGACCTCATGACACACCCCGCCCTCAAAGAGAGGCCGGGCTAACACACAGCTGGCTAACGTGTTTTCTCACTTCCCACTTTCTCACAATCTAATCCAGAGGGGTTCCTCCCGTGTTTAAGCCCTGCCTGTTTAGGGAAATACATCATTATTTTAAAGAAGTTAGATGCAATCTGTCATTTGGACAGCAGAGTTGTTGAGAATGTTGAGAATGTTTTCTTTATCGCAACTTTTGAATGCAATGAATGTGAATTTGTGTCCCTGAATGTGTTTCTGTGTCATCAGCATCATAACATTGAATTCTACATTGGGCTTCCACAATCTTCCTTAAAATAAATCTGGAATGGCCCACATAGAGGTTTTCTAGAAAAAGATAAATACATTGTATCTTAACACTTTAACACACATTAAAGTGGCAGGTACTTACCCTGTGGATGATATCTGCTGAATGGATGTACTGTAGAGAAAGAATAATGATTATTATTTTTTAATTATCCCTATATGGTAATTACAAAATTAGCAACGCTATTGTACAAAAACACAATAAACACAGATTAAGGTTTTAACACCAGTCATGCCGTTCATGTGACAGCCTTGTATTCCTTTTTTAATCAAACCATGGTGAATGCTCTAGGGTTATGACTACAAGCCTTCGTAAATGTGATTATGGAGTGCACAATAATAACTTTAAGCTGTGGCTAGAGTTCAAGTTAGCCTACAGTGCTTTAATTTATTTAAACACATTTTCCAGGACTGGGGGTGTATTAAAAAAGGGAAAGCAATGTGGAAATGTATGTACACTAAGCTATTTTCACAACCCTACTGACAGGATTCTGACTTATGTCAGAATCACATCTTATGTACGTTTCAGTTTGTAAACTGGTGGATGGGGATGACCTCTAACCCAGGATGGGATGGATAGGGGTGAAGACTGACCTTTAACCCCCTGAGGATCTGGTAGATGAGGAACTGGACGTGGTCGTCAGTCAACTTCTGACATTTAACAATGTTGTTGAGGTCCGCCCCCATCAGGTGGGTCACCAGATACCTATAAATATGGAGGGAGTCACAAAAATCGAGTTGCAGTATTTGTTATTAGGGAAGAGACACTAGAGATGGTGTGCTGTCAATAATTTCGCTAATAACACCAAAGATTTGCTGCTTGTAGATATTGACAGAAATGTAAATATCCGATTACCGTAATCTATTTCAGATCACTTTAAAAATTACACACTTTGTCTTGGCTGCAAGAACATAAAATATAACCATGCAATATTTCCAACTCATTATACATATGTATATATACACACACACATATATGACATAGATACAAATATATACACACACACAAACAATATAGAGATATTAAATATAGACAAAAAACAAACTATTAAATAAAACAAATACATTGCTAAATTGATTAAAAAAAAAAAAATGAAAATGATCCGGCCTCCCCCTGAGTTTACATAGGCAGTATCCCTGCTGTGTGCACACAGTGAACTGATCAACAGTGAGATTAGCGAGGCTTGGCGGGCATTTGCAGAAAACACCTCCCTCTGTGGGAAGCATTGTGTTCCCTCGCCTTACTGTGTTCCATCCACTGCTGCTTATGAAGAGAGGGAGAGAGTCAAGTGGAACATGTTGGCTGTTGTTTCGCAAGCAGTAAAAGGGCGCGCTCCTGTCACACACATCTCCACAACGCCTGCGCACCCACCTTCAGAGGATTCATTCAAGGTCGCTGACTGTGTATTCTTTACACAGAGCACACACACACACAAACACACACACACAAAGACCATATGGCCATTACCGTGGAGACCGGCCATTACCACAAGCCTTCTATTCACCTATTGAACGACCACCTGTGACATGGCAGACTCCTTTTATGTGCAGAACACGTGTCTTAAGAATATGGCCTTTTGTGTGTTGAGATGCTACAGAGATCCAATTCACTCATTAGGAGATGGAAAATTCTGACGTACTTGTATGAAATCGAAAATTATATATATATATAAAAAGGGCTGGTAGAGGAATTTAAAAAAATCACCTACACATCAGTAAACTCCTCAAGGCTTGTGGCTGGTGAGAACACATCCAATAGGCCGATCACCTGGAAAACAGAAAGGTCAAAGGTTAGACATGGAGTTGCGTGATTATTCTCTACCCTCTTTGACACCCAAATAATTGGGTCCACTTGATACTATCACCATGTTGACATTAAGAGTCTGAACGATTCCATTTTAAATGTAAAATTAACTGTAAAGTAAGTAAAAATCCCTGTTGGAAGAACAGCTTGTGAAGGAACCCATCCTAACCCATCCTGTCCCTCAGTATATTTGAAGTAGGTCACCTTAAAATGGCTTTGACGGTGGCCTGCTGCACCTAGACAATTATATTCTTACAAGAACATGCATCATGAAAAATACAGAGTCAAACATGGCAGACAATATCCAAAAATGTAAATGTAATCTATCAACTTTTACAATTGCAAATTCATTTGGGCTACATTAAAATGTGCGCACGTTATCCGGAGTGTATGCAAAACAAGACACAGTGCACTACCGCAGTGCCTGATACATGGTTATATATACGTGGTTATTACTCCAGGATGTTGCTTATTTGTTCTTATGAACTGAGGGCGAGGACAGGCAGGGCTGAAGTGCATCTGCATTTCATTTAAAAAACACACACTATTTGTGGGACTTTCTGCTCTCCCGTCTTCTAAAAAGTGCTCCCCGTGGGAAGCAAGACTGTGATTTCACAACAACAGGAAATCCACGCAGAGCAGAGAATGCCATTGCACATTTCGGAGAAGAAAAAAAAAAAAAAAAAAGATACAATAAGAAATACTGCAGGCTGCTGGCAGCAGTGTTTGAGAGTTGAACAGAGACTGCAATAAAATCAGAGAAAAAAAAAAAGTAATGTGCTGTTAGTACACGTGTGCCGGCACGTACGCAGGCAGCTTGAAGTCAATAGGATCCAACGCCAAGCTCTCCCCCCCTCTCCCCCCTGGGGGAGGCACTGGGGTGGGTATGATGTTTCAAAACACAGAGGCAGCCTGCCCACGCAGGGCACTAACATGCAGCTTATTGGCAGACAAGAGCCAAAACAAACAGCCGATTGGTCCGCTCTTATTATCAAAAAACCGAGAACCCATGGAGTCTCCTGGCAACAGGAACAGCATAATCTCACCCCCACGCCCATTGCACTGCCCACACATATTGCATAGGCTGCTTTTAACAACAGAGGGATTTAGGGAGCATTGAAAGCAGAGCTTTGTCAAAACCTATATTTCCCAATAACAGAGTGCAGATGACATACGTTGTAGATCTTTACAGTATAATACAAACCAACAGACTTGAAAATCCCCCTCTGTCTGCATTGTATGGCTGGTGTGTGGGTGTAATAGACTTTCATATGCATTCATAGGACTTTGCTTCACCAAAGCCTATGTTTCCTAATAACAGAGTCGGGACGACAGTCATCAATCATTACAACATAAAACACCAACTGAACAGACTTGAAAACCACTCTCTGAATTGAAGGGGTGGTTTGTGTGGGTGCCGGGGTGTAATAGATTTTTCCCCATGCATTCATGGGACTTGATGTTCATGCATTGTCCAGTAAATATGGCAGTAAAGGGTTAACAAGTGTCTGCTACCCCCCCCCCCCAGCCCTCTCCTTTCCTCAAGAGTGCCACAGCAGCAAGCATACAAGCACAATGCAATACCAATTTCCCCTGCTTAGTCAGCGGGGAAAGAAAATTATCTGGCTGACGTTAGGACTGAGATTGTCTTTGAAATCAGAGTTTTGTGCTAAGTAGGAACTGAGGGCACGAGTTCTCACGTTCATGAGCCCCTTTGTCCTCAATCGCATGCAATGCATTAATAGGTCGCTACAGTGCACTTGCAGTAACATACATGTAACAGCCTTTACATTTCACAATTTGAACTCTGATTAAGAAACCACCAAGCGTTCAATTATACATCATGGCAGACAATCGAGTTGACATTAATCCTTTTCTCTTCTTCTCTGGTTACAGTGGAGCAGGAATTAGGGCCAAGTGTTTCTGTTGTTTTGGTGAATACATAGAAACACAGGTATCGGAACAGACTATCAGGGTTAAATAACTGCTTCTGGAAGCTAAGTGAGGGCACTTGCTATTATTGCCTTAGCAGCTTAGCGTTATACGCATCGCACACACCGGCATGGGCTGGCTTTTTGTTTTGTTTGACTCACACAGGTTGTAAGACTACCAAATTGCTTTGTTATCCTCTCAGCGGGAGTGGAGATTGCGGTCCTACCCCAATAATTACAAGGAAAGGAGGCAACAGAACACTTAATGCTCATATTGGGCAGGAGTCTTTAAAAGGAAAGTTTCCAATTTTAGCTTGTCGCTCACCCCTGTTAAGCCATCATATTAGGACCTTGTTTTCCTTGGCAAACATGTGGTCATTAGCTCGAAGTCAACAATAACAAATGTACAACAACAAGCTAGGTTTAACAGAAGAGCGGGTTGAGTTGTGTTGCAGGTTTTTCTTCACACCAGGGCTGTTGTGTCAATATTGAAAATTTGTTCACTATTAAAATGTGTGTTTGCGCGTGTACATATACAAGCCTTCTTCCCTCTCTAGGAGAGGTTTTAAAAGTGTGGGGTCAGGGCCACAAGACCTACATGCCTTGTCCGTTTTGTTTGATCATTCGTATTTAAGAAGACCGTTACGACATAGTAATGTGAAAGTTTGCATATTTTACTGCACTGAATATTTGGTAGACACTGGGTGAAAAGCTCTGCAGCCTTGGTGGGTCATGGCCTGAGAAAGGAAGGCATCCCCTGGTCTAGAGGTTTGACTTACGTTCTCGTGCTTCATGTGTTTGAGCAGCCGCAGCTCTCGATAGGTCCGCTTGGCGTGGATGATGGACTGGAACGGTCTGGACAGCTTCTTCACCGCTATCTTCAGATCAGTCTTCATGTCATATGCCGAGCTGTGAGTGAGTGAGTGAGTGAGAGAGAGAGAATGAGAGAACGTGAGAGAGACAGAGACAGAGAGACAGGCACACAGTTGTTTCAGACATCATGAACCCCATAAGAAAGCTAGATCAAAGTGTGCAGCAAAACGCTGACAGAGAGATAACTGTGCTTTATTTTTTGTTTTGTATCAATTTTAAAAACATGAACTCGTGGCCCCTTGAATGGAGCCGAGAAAACAGGGAGTTCCTGTTAAGAAGCACGTAGGTGGCGCCAATACTGAGCTTTTCAATTCATGCATCATACAACACAATATGCCCTGGGGTAACATAGCCAGTCAGCCAATCACCCGTTGTCATACCAGCTCCGGTGTGTTTCATAGAAACAGCTTTTCATTTAAATGAAAACCTAATAACTACACCGTGTGTGATTACACATTGTGTAGTCATTGACAACACAATACCCAGGTAGAATCAATGGACAATCATCGTTTCTCCACAATACTTATTCAGACATGTTTAGCCCTCAGGGATGCTAATCCTATTGGTGCACTTTCAAGACTGTAGAATCTCTGTAATGTATGGAGAGAAGTAGAGTCATTATGTGTGTATGTGTTTGAATGCACAAGGGTCAAAATCCATACATGATCTACTGGTATACTTGAAAAAGTGTTTATTGCAGAGACGTGGAATAGAACTTCATGGGTCATTAGCTTGCTATTTGATACATACGCATCTGAAAAACGAAAATATAATGTTGCAATGTAAGATATATGAGGATATGGATACAACTATCCATCCATCTTCTCTAAAAAAAAACGCACTCACTGCATTAACATGAAATAGCAGTTTTTTGCTCAATACAAGCAAGCAAGTTTCATAAGACCAATTTGAGCATAATGATTTAATATTCAGTAGCACTACCATAAATAACCCAAACTCCATTAGAGTGAGACGAAAGTCATCCAAGGAGCAGCAGCTGGCTACACGCTGCACCCAAGCAGTGCACGTGAGAGCTCTGTGCTTACTTTCACTCTGGTCATCATAAAAAGGCACAGCAAGACAAAGCACACACTGACACAAGTGCACACATACTAGCAAGCACAAGGGCACACACAGACACGCACACACACATACACACTGTGAAGTCAAATGCTCTACAAACGTATTCAAATACCAGAGGCATCTCATCTAGGGACAACAGACACACTGGCACTCCCAACTTGCAGGCAGTGGTAGCAGTCGCATTCCTTAGATCAATAACATGGTAACATTTAAAAAAAAACTCTTGCAAACAACGTGCACAACTTTAATTCCCTAACTCTTGGGAATAAGATGAAACGCCAAGATGAAAGGAATGGAGTTATAGCATACACTGCACAAGGCCCTACATGCACCATTATAAATGTAAAAGTACACGCATGTGTCGGTGTGTGCGTGTGTACATGCATGTGTGTCTGCTAAACGGCAGAGCAAACAGAACGCTTCTAAGTGGAGACAGCAGCAAATTCCAATTAGGCTGAGCTGAATGCAAGTGCAATAACGTTGGTCTATAAAGTGGGTAGTAAAAGTAGCGGAGAGGCCAAGAGACAAGGCCATTGTTAAAAATGGGCCAGCATTAGAAGAACGAGGAGCAGCCAGGTCATAATCATCATTACCTGCTGCTGCCAGTGAACCGAGTGACACGGGCCTGCTCCTTGTGTCCCTCCTGGTCTTTTTATCTTGCTACAGATGACAGAGACATGTGCTACTTAACTGGAATGTGTGACAAGCCATGCACACGGCATGTACACGGCCCACAGCATGCCAGAGGCTACTCCCTGCCATAGCTATAGCCAACTAGTTCGACAATTCACTTTTGATTCTGTATCCAAATTGAAAGATGATGGGAAATCTGAGATCAATACCCAATCTAGTGTGGATATATTTTGGGATAAGCAGTATATGAACCGTCTTTATTCTAGTTTGTCAAGCATTATTTTTTTCATGGCAAACCAATAGTTATAGGATGCTACTGTAGGTTATTCTTCACTGTGGCTAACCATAGGCAGACCCCTAGGGACCATGCATGGGGACTTGTGGACTGCAAAAAAAAAGCCTCAGTGGCCATGGATTATGCAATTTGAATGAAAAGGTAACAACTTCAAACCTTGACTTCATTCTCATCACCTTTTTACTTTAAGCTTTCAGCAAGTATTGAAATGTGTGCTTGTAATAGTTACGGTGTTCGTGTAACGGCAGGAGAACTGTGTGTGATACTCTTGTCACACTTCCTAGTATGACTGTAATACAACCCAATGCCTTTGATTAATTAGCGATATGTTTCACTCTAGATACAATCAGTACAATGCTCCTAAAGTATGTTAACAATAAAGCGTATATGCCGCTCTTTTATCAGCAAGGTCCTCTTGGATATCTTTACACTTACGATAAATCACAATGCTGCCTCAGAACAACTCTGATCTCAGATTTATAGTAATAGCAAATGTAGCAGGCTATACTTTTGCAAGTGGTTGAAACGAATGCTAATAAAGATGGGTTTAAGCTCAAGGCAAACATGTGATTGTGTCAGGTCCCGTGGATTGGATATTCAATAGAGAGGTTGAAGAAAGCAGGTGATCTGTAGGCTCCAAACAGGCAAGGTGCTATAGATTCTGTTTATCTTTTCCAGACCAGAAGTAAGGCCTCTATGACCATAAATTATCTTAGCACCCATTCAATATTCCCATTGGACCACTGATGCCATCCCTTTATTGCAAGACTTTTATGGATGAAGCCTCCACCAAATGTAATGATTATACATTGCATTATATTGTATTATAAAATCCAATGTTCCATCGTGTTCCAAACAATTGCAATAAGTGAAACGTGTGTATGGGCACAGTGAATCTACCAAGTTAAAAGGTATATGGGTCCCCCCACCATTTTGCACTGTAGTGGGCCCATTCCCCCTTTTAGGAAGACAAATAGGAAGTGTGAAGGTGTGATCTGCTCCGTCCCTGAGTAGGTCTACGTGATGACTAACTGACGGCTCAGGCTGCTGAGGCGACCACCTAATCTCGGGACTATGAGTCATATGGGTACAACAACGGGAGAAAGGGTGACATCATTCTAGACTCATCATCGTCGATCGGAGTTCTCTGTTGCAAGAGCCCAGTATGGGCGAGGGGCCCGTTCCCGAAAACCATGTGACACGGTTCCCCAACTGTAAAGTAGACTAAATAAATGCATGCTATGGCCCCCCCAAGTACGGACTAGCCTGCAAAAGAAAGCGAGAAATGTAATTTCCAGCAGCACTACTTGATCCGTTGCGATTGTAAATTGTGAGTGGACACACAATTGTACAACTAGATTCGAATGCCCGCTTGATGGTTGATGCAAGAAAAATAAATGGACTTTGTCATGGTTCTAAAAACATGAACGTCCATCTTTATATAACGTTACCATCCAGAAAAAACGAAACATATAAAAGCTATTAATGTTATTGTGCACGAGGCAGTCACCCTTAACTCTGAAAACCACAGGATATGAACAACAATAGCTAAAGAATATGCACGAAAACAATAATAATCCCCACCCGCCGAAGAGACGCGAATAGCACCGAAGCATGCACAACCATGTGCACCGAAAAGAGACTATACAGTTTATTAATATATGTAGAATAACAGAACATAACAATAGGTTAAAACATATTTAGGCGTAATGCCACAACGAATTGCATAACGCAATGTGTTTGCTCTCAACGGTTTCCTTACCACACAGATCCATAAGCACCAGAACCGACCGGGGATAAGTTTTGATACCGCTCCGGGACCTCCCATATCGTTTTGTTGAGCTCCTGTCGATAAAACGTGGGTCTCTCGTTCTGCGACATTCCTGCAGAATAGCCTGCCCCGCAGAGACAAACAAGCGAGTCGAAACTTCTGCTCTCCTCGCACGGTGTGGTGGTGGTGGTGTCCCGTAGAAAAAAACAATCAATCGGGACGTTTCAGCATTCAGTAATAATCTGATCTCTTCGGCGTGCAAACCCTTTGCAGTTATTCTAAATCTCCCTCCGTGCACGATGGGGGGAAAGGTGATTTCAAACGACTTCTTCTTGGAGACCTTCTAGACACCAGCAGCAGCAGCCACTAGGTTTTCCCCGACGTAAATTCCGATCCTGCTTCGTCTTGCGGAAACGTAACCTACGTCACTCCGCTCACCTACGTCACTCCGTCGGTGACAGCGCGCGCTCACGAAAATAACAATTTCGCGCGAGGTAGAAAACATACATTTGCAGCCAAGATTGCATTATATGTATATTCCCAGTATTATTATAAACACTTGATATAAAAATGTAACTTTGGAATTACTAGTTGGACATATGACCTGTTTCTCAAATGTATGTGTATGTATGTAATGTATATGTATATTACCGAACAGTTTTAGCGACGCCTTGTGTTTTTTTTGTATCAGTGCCACAGTGAATTATACTAGAAATTAAATACTTACTTGTTTAGGTGTTTGTACGTTCATATACAGAGCGGTAAACATTTTTATTTAATCAATAAGCTAATTCAAGTTCAAGAAAATGTGCATATTCCACAAGTTCCATTACCATAAAGCCAACGTGAGTATATACCTGCACTCTATAAGAACACTTACAGATAGGGCTGAGGAGTTTCCCACTTAATGGCTTTACGATCTGGTGAATGTGGATGGCATACGTTTGGGATAAATAGCCAGCTGGAAATATTAACCCTCTTCCACACACCTTCCATCTAAAAAGCCTTGGGTAAAGCATGGTGGCAGGACTTGTTTCCCTTGAGGTGTAGTGCCAGTTATTAGCAACTGTGGAATGGGCAAAATGTTTAATTCTAAAAATATTCACCATCGTGCTCCATAGATGTGCTCCTTGTGTGGTTCTCTGACTGCAACCATCAACTCTTCAAACATTTTATTTTTCATCTGTGTACTTTTACTTTACTGGCTGGGTCTGGTCATGTAAAAATGCAGGATGCAGTTGCTGATTGTTCCTTCCTTCTCAGACCGAGGCTAGTTGGACATGGTGATCATAGGTGTAGCCACAAGGTGTGGCTACACCTTGTTGTGCTTTGGATGAAACTTGGAGGCTATTAGGTTTGTGAGAATCATTGTACATTGTATCTTCTCCTTTGGGAACATCTGATTGAGGTCAAGTTTGACTATCATTTTTGTTCCAATTATTAACTGCTTCACTGAATAACCCATATAAAAACAATATTCAATATTAACAGTTAAAACTGAGACAACTTTGGCAAAAGTGTGACTGGATATGTGGGAAGAAGATAAACAGATATATTTCAATTTCTGCAAAAATATTGAATATTTTATAATATAAAAATGACTACAAAAACAGAGCCATGGGCTATGGGTCAGGCCTCATTGATGCACCAAGGCTAGGTTATCTTACAGACTGTTTGCCCCTCTGCCATCAGGCAGGAGATTTCGCAGCATCAGAACCAGCTCTGCAACAGCTTCTTCCCCCAAGCTGTAAACACCCTGCTGCCATCCACATTAACACATCAGCACCCCACCCATTATCTAATTTTTATAAATTTGATTCTGTCAATCATGCTGCACTGGTCACTATGTTAACAAACGTGTGTGCACACCAAACCTGAAACACAAGCAGTCACACCATGCCACAGACCCGCCTTCTTGGTTATGTTTGTTCTTTTGTCATTTTACATTTTCCTGTAATGTTTGTTATGATTCCTGTATGGCGTTTCATGACTATTGCTTCTTTGGGGAATGACATTTCGTTCAGCCGTATAATATGTATGTGGATGAATGACAATAAACTTGTCTTAATTACTGACTTACTTATGAACTTATTGATTTCTAAACACTCACACTTGTTACTTCTGGTAAAAAATAAAATAAAAGGATGACCATTCATATAATATAAGAAATGTATTTATTTTTTTAACTTCATTATGCCCAAGGAATAGTTTACAGGATAATCAGCAAAATCCCCATTCAACATATCGATTAATCGTCAGGTAGACAGCCACCCATTTACATCTGTAATCATTTATTTATTCTTAATATTATCGTATCCTTCGTTTAATATGATGTAATTTCATGTTGGAGATGCAAACAACATGCAAATTACTCAGAATGTGAAAACCATAGGGGTAGAAGGGTTTTAAGGGATTCCAATGAAAATAAAAGATAAAAAGATGTGTACACAACAAATCGTTATATATTAGCTTTGTTTTTCTATTACACCCCCTTGGATCACTGGGGATGTAGTATTATACGTTGTATGCTCCTGTAACTCTCTCTTCGTCAAATGCATTCAAATATGTACAGCTTGATTATTCTTATTCTATTAAGGAACTGGACATCACAAAAATACACCATTTAGCACCTTTTCATTCATGAGTACAAAACCTTAAATCCTCATTTTCCACATTTTTTCTTGGGGGGGCAAAAACAAGGCATTATTCAGGAATGATTCAGCATTGACGCCATGTGACATGAAAAGTGCTCTCCAATTGGTTGCAACTACCTGGATGAAAGATACTCTCCAATTGGCCATAACTATTGGATGAACTGCATGTTCAATGTGTACCCACATAGAAGGAAGAAGTGAAGGAGAAGAAGTCAAGAAGTCCAGCTTCACATGAGGCTTTGTAGGAGGCTTCCATTTACTAGTCCTTATAATGTGTCCAAAGGGTAATAGGGCTTTATGGGCCAGATAATCCCATATGTATACACTATACAAGGATTAGCCGGCGACCAATGACACAAGTCCATTCTACACCCATCCGGTCCATACCAGTGAAGTTCTCATTTTAGAAAGGCCAAGTAGAAAGCCATTAATAGGCAGGATGCTGCCACAGAAATGTGAAGCCTTGTCCCAATCACTGCAGCTGAGGAAAATGAAATAGCCAAGCGTTTATAAAGCCAGAATGGACAGTTCATTTCAGTTCAAAGATAATATTTTCCCCTCAAGAATTATTTTTTTTACATTTGAATGCATCGCACGGTTTATTTTACAGGATAATCTATAATTAAAATAAATTAAGAAGTGTCAATATTTGTTTTCAATAAGGTAAGAAATAGTTTACTAATTGAATATTGCAGCTCTTATGTAAATGTGTTACCTACCTTTGTAAAATACCCCCCACACCCCTTTCTTCTCAGAGAGCAACCAGCTGTTGATGCGTGGCACCTTTTTGAGGTAAGCACACGTGCAGATGAAGACGAGACCAAAAACCAGAATGCCATCGAAAGAGTACACTGTGGCAGAAGACAGAGATGATGAGTGGGTTATGGGTTTGGCCTAATCAAGTGCAATACGATATCACATCATGGTGTTAGATATTTTAGTGCCAGGGCTAGACTTTCATCCAAAATGTTCTGGGTTCAATCCCTAATGTCTGACTTGCCAGAAAATGGCAAGTATTCAAACTTGTATGAGTGGGTGACTGTTGATATGCTGTGGATCACTAGAGCATCGTCAATAGAGATGTGTGGCGAAGCCTGAAGTCTTCTTTAGGATCATATCAATCAACATGTTTAAAAACATGTTTTACTTTACATTGCTATACACTTCAGCGAATCTATATGCGCGGTCAACGCTGTGCAATCATCGATGCCGTTAA
Organism: Molva macrophthalma; assembly: GCA_027123675.1. Lineage (NCBI taxonomy): Eukaryota > Metazoa > Chordata > Actinopteri > Gadiformes > Lotidae > Molva > Molva macrophthalma. The sequence goes on along the minus strand of JAOPJO010000025.1, from coordinate 20,326,913 downwards.
AAGCCCAGCAAAACAAACGCATTTATTGTACTTATTGGCCGAATAACACCAGCATTAACACCACCATTCTTCTTAAAGAAAAGCAGCATTAGCAGCCAACTACATCCCAAACAACTATGATACCCGTCAAACTTGTTTGTACACTTTATTTGCTTCCGACGTCCAGTTCCAGGATCATATTTTTATCGAAGGCCTACGTTGCCAGAAGTAGAGTCGAGCTCCAATTTGAGTTAATAAATAGGAATCAATACAAAGTTAGAGCAAGTAATATGATTGACAAATGATCACTAAAATAAACCATGGGCCACGTCTACAGCTAATTGACATGCTAAAAAACAAGCGATTAGTCGGTATCTTCTAAACCTCCTGAATCATCCAAAAACCTAACGAACCTACCGTTTGTCATGATGGCAGGTTTGTGTTGTCTATGTAGTGTAAACCTCTTCACAACGATTAGCAATACATTTCAATGATGTAATGCAAAGCTAACGAAATCTTCGCAGCAGCCAGCGGCTTCCTCTTCTTGTTCTTCTTCTTTTGTTTACCATCAAGAGAATGCAGAGCATGTGCTTCCATCTTGTGGTTAATATGAGGTACTCGATTCGTTGTCTAAATTCCATGGAATGATCATGGGTAGGTATAATACAGCAGTAGCAAAACTCTATCAGCAATTTTGTCATTTTGAACAAACCTAGATTTCACTATCGTTGCTGTACATGGAACTTAACTTTATATTTATTTAAAAAAAAAAAAACGTATTCACACAATCACAAAAAACAGACTAACAATTTCATAATATAATTGTTCAGCAACACATTCTTTTGTAGTTTTATTTTGAATCCAACAACCTTAAATATTAATCCAGTAATCTTGGTAACAGATATCAGATGGGCCTGATACACACCCTGCTATCATTATTAGTTATCATATATTTTATTTGCCGCATTATCTTCATGTATAAATACGCTGTATTGTTATTATCAGAGGCCATGTATGAAGAACCTTGATAAAACAATGAAAAGCCATACAGAGGCCTGTTTACAACGTGACCATGCCAAACGTAAGCATTAGGACAAATAATCACTTTGAACACACACCTGTAGACAGAGGGTCACTTGCTCTGCATTTTGAGACAATGAATGTAATATGGTCATAATAAAACTGAAACAACCATGCATAAAAGAAAGGACTGTTTGTCTGGCAGTATCCAGCTTGTTGCCTAAACAAATAAACTATTTGTGCTGTTATTCCTTATTCTGGTGTAGGCGTTAGCGTTAGACAACGTTTAATGTTAAACACTGAGATGTAAACAATAAACACATGAATTACATTAATGACAACAGAAAAGCATTACAAACTTGAATGACATATTGAAGCAGACTGACCCGTGGACAGCAACACATTCAAGTAGTTTAGCACTGTAATTCTAAATGAAAACCGTAGCCATGTAAATTCCTTGAAAAAAAGGAACTACCAACAAAGGGTAAGTCACAAAAATGTACATAAACAAATATTTAAGAAATGCAAAAATCTTGTCAAAGCTGCTTGAACATGCATTGAGGGTGGGATGTGACAAACTACTGGATGTAGCATGTTCTGAAAACAACACCACATTATGCCCTATTCAATAGTATTTTAGTGTCTCAAGTGAGTTCGTACCGTGACCATACATTCACTGCACCGCATGTCTTTTCAGCTGTTTGATCGATTGACCACAAGTTGCTAAGTGCTTTCATCGATACAAAAACACCCTGCATGGGCTCCAGTCTTCGAGAAGTCTAGATATCTGGAGAACCCTATACAACCCTGTTTACATTCAGTGTGCACCTCTATGTACACACATCCCCAATACATTAATATTATAAGGTAAAAAATACAATACTTTTCCAACATTTAATACAATAAAGCCCCGCCCCCCTGTGTTTCATCCAAGTTTAATTTAAGAAATTGTGAGGTTTCCTCTCACAGGTCCAGAATAAATTAACAATAAATACAAAAATCGACAAACAATAAAAGCATTGGCTAAGAATCCAAAAATATCAACAGTAAAGGGATTAAGAACAAATTGGTTAAAACACACCACACACACATGGGATCAGGGGATGCCATCCTTCCTCTGACAGCACTGGGAGGGCGGTACGCCCCAGTCATAGATGTAAGACAACCTCACCCGGACCTCCTCCTTGCAGAGCTTCCCGTCACGCTGCAGCGTCTGGTGCTTCTCCAGCATGTCCTCCAGGCTCTGTTTGTGCGTCACCAGGTACTTGTTGCTGCAGCCGCGTGACTTGTACTCTGTGTCGAAGCGTGTGTCGTGCGTGCGCCTCACGTCCACCGGCGCAAGCCAGGCGCCCAGGGACACATCCTCACTCTGCCACGTCTTGAGGTAGCCGGCGTTGAGCCGCACATAGTGCACCAGGTCTGCGGATAGGATGTACCCCCCGCCCAGCGCGTAGGGCAGGTAGTAGTCGCACAGCTCCCAAGCGCTCTCGCGCCACTTCCCAGCGCTTTTCACCCGCCCTCGTCCCGAGAAGAAGCCCCAATACAGTCGCCTGGGCTCTTTTGCCTTCAGCTCCTCTTTGAGAAGGTCTAGGCGAGCAAACGTATCGTCATCGGCCTTCAGGACAAATTTGAAGTCCACTTTTTGGTCCAGCCAGGAGTACATGTGCAGCAGCTTGAGTGTGAGGTTCTCGTACGAGTCCCGTAACTCGGGCAACAAGAGCAAGTCCTTGTGGCGGCCCTGCTCTGTGTTAATGTTCTGAAGGTCTTCGATAGGAAGCCCTGCAGTTCCAACCACAAACATGGGAAGAATGTCAGAGTCCCGCTTGGTCAGCCATGTGCTGCGGATGATACTCCTGCGCTCTGTGTACTTGGGTCCAGTTGTGATAAGAACCACCAGGAAAGCAGAGAGGTCCTTCGCACGCGAGGGCTGGTCAGGACGCTCTTGGTGGGATTGGAGGGCATAGACACGGGGGGCTATGCCTGGAGGGTCTGATTGAGTCTGTTTCAGGGTTTCTGATGTGCATTTGGCCAGAAAGAGCAGGACTATCGCAAAGAAACACACGCTGCCGATGACCAGCACCGTCTTGTGGCGACACAGTAGGCGTATCAAGTTCATGGTTCTGAGCCTAGAGTCAAAATCACAACAATAATGCAGTTTGATAGTTAATCACGTGCTCTTTGAAGAACTGAATGATACATGCAAAAATCCATTTACAACACAGTGATAATGGTAGACATTAGAAAGTCTGTTTTTTCGTCGTGGCTTATTACGCAGTGGCTATACAGGCAATGCAGACCACTGTGTTCAACTTGTAAAGAATGTTGTTAGCAAAAACGGTGTATATTGGTAAAGACGGGTAAATTACCTGCTCATTGAAACACGGTTGTGTCACGGCAGGGTAATGCGAGGCAACAATAAAAACGTAAGCTACCAATGTAAGATCTCTGCTCACTTTGAAAGCCCACTAGACAGCAAACCAGCACAACACGGCATCTCCATCCTTTGTTTGGACTGAAAACATGTTTTCAATTGAGCGACATGCCCTATGTATGGTAGGTTCAATCAAACCAAACCAAATAGATACGTTATATTTAGTCCACTTTTAATCCCGTACAACCAAAGGATGGTGCTGTCTCGATACCGCTAGCTACAGCTGTGGTTCCAGCGTCACGCAGAATCCAGGCGAATCGGAAGCGGAAGTACACTTTTCCATATAAGTAAGAGCCCCCATTTTTTTAAAATGTATATATGTATTTATCTTTTATAATCTGTGGTATTTACATATGTGTAACTAATATTATTTCCAATTTGTTTAGCTCTCAATTTACGATGTCATCTAATTGAATACATACAAGGGCAAGGGAAACACGATCTGATTTAATCTGAATACATTAAATATCCAAGTTATCAGGAAAATGTATTTGATTTTTGAAATCATTTAGGGAAACCTATGGATTGTTTTTCCATTACTTGTCTTTAAAAATTAATAATCTCACCAAAAAATAACAAATAGTAGACCTAGTAATAATAGTAAACTGCCAATATATAGAACAAATACATATATACATTGAATATAAAGGGATATAGTTGAATGTTATTATAAATAGTTAATGAAACTTTGAATTTAGCATAATTCAAGAATTGGGTTGCAGGAAACAACACAGTAAAAGATGAGAGAACTGTAGGCTTGGCAGCTGTGAGGCGTCAGCTGTCATTCGGAGCATGCGCTGCTTCCACAACACAAGCTAACGAGAAGAGGGTTGCGTTAGCTCATACATCTACAGGCTAGCTCACAATAGTGTCAAGGATGCTGTGGTCTTTTTAATTGTCAACATCGCAACCAATAGGCAAACAGATACAGTCATGTAACATAATTGCGTTGCATTGTTTCAGGTTAAATTTCAGGTTATACCTCACAGGCCATGTTGAATTAGCGTACGCTAGCTTGGTTCGCTGATACGAGAGCATATAAGGTAGCCAATGCTATGGTGATCAAGATGTTCTGCCGCCAATCTCGAATATCTTCAGTGCTTGTGGTAATAGTGTTCCTTTTCGGAGAGCAGCTCGTAAAAAGTTCACCTGAGAACGACCCTTACAAAACCCTCGGTGTAAGCAGGAGTGCCAGTCAATCGGAAATCAAAAAGGCGTACAAGCATCTTGCCAGAGAATGGTAAGTCGTCCTGGTTCACCCTCTTGATGAGAATAATCAGTGTCATAGCATAACGTTACATGCATGCCACTAGTTGTTTTTCATTGGCTTCGTCCGCAAGCAAATGTAGGCTACTAAATTTGTAATGGTTATTACTGCATTGATAGTGCATTTGGGGTATTTCTAGATTGTATCACAAACTAGATTCGTATCGTTGTGTAGGCATCCAGACAAGAACAAGGACCCTGGAGCAGAAGACATGTTCATAAAAATTACAAAATCGTATGAGGTTGGTGTTTTTAATTCATTAGACTTAAGTCGATTATGTTTGTGCATTCTTAATCAAACGTTAACACAGTTAAGCATATTATATTAATTTCTAACGGTTCTGAATGAATATGACCTATCTGGCCTATTTCTACTGCCTATTTAAAGTCTCTTGGTTTCTCTATAATTGAATCTCTTTGTGCTGCTCTGCTATGACACAGATTCTGTCAAATGAAGAGCGAAGGGCCAATTTTGACCGCTATGGCCAGATGGAGGACAACCAGCCTTTTGGCCACTCACAGCAACAGGGATCCCGTAGCTTCCACAACAGCTTCTACTTTGACGAGTCCTTCTTCCACTTCCCCAGGCAAGTTAACTCAACTCAAAGATGTATGATGGATATTTGTTGTTGTGTGAAAGATGTTCTATGCTTCAGTTGAAAACACTTGCCCTCTCTGGCAGGGCATTACCAAGTTCTTATTATATTTAATATTTGACAAAATAAAAAAAAGCTATTGAAAAAAAAATTGCTATTATTGTGAAATGCTTTCAGGTCAAGGGACTTTGCTGACAGCAAGTACCTGCTGCACCACGCGCAGTTCAACAGCGACGTGCTGCCCGACAGCTACCGGCGGCCCTACCTCATCAAGGTGACCTCGGACTGGTGCTTTGCCTGCATCCACATTGAGCCGGTGTGGAGGGAGAGTGTACAGGAGCTGGAGCCACTGGGTAAGGCTGCGTTGTCTCCTGGGGATTCACATGGTTAATGAATGTAGAGCCCCCACAACCACACACACACAGGGGTGAAATTCTCCTAAAGAAAGTCATGGAAATGCATGCCTGACTCTCTGCAGTCACACTCTGGTATCACCCCTCTATACTATTAGCTGTAGGATCAAACATCCCATGTCTCGCTCTAATGCAACGCACTCCTCTGTCCCGGTGCCTGGTGATCTCCAGGCGTGGGCATCGGCATCGTGGATATGGGCTATGAGCGGCGCTTGGCCAGCCAGCTGGGGGCCCACCGCACGCCCTCCATCCTAGGGGTGGTGAACGGCAGGTTCACCTTCTTCCACCAGGCTGTTGTCCGTGAGCACCTGCGGCAGTTCATCGAAGACCTGCTGCCCCAGAGGATGGTGGAGAAGGTATGCCAACACATCGCCCGATACAGGGTTCCCACTGGCTGGCACGCAGGGCTCTTAGTGCGGCTTTTACGATGTGATGTGTATTTGAAATGGAATAGATTGGTTTGCATTATTAAGCACGCACTGTGCTGTATTAAAATAACATTGATTAAAATCTTTAATTGTATAGCATAAAGACAGAAAGAACTGTGTTTAAAATAGTCGTTAGCTAATTCATGAAATGACATTCACTTACTGTATCCATTTCCAAACTGATCTTCTTGGCCAATGAATGAATACATCCTGTTCATCAGATCACGGATAAGAACTACCAGTCATTCCTGAATGGCTGGCAGTCAGAGAACAAACCCAGTGTACTCCTGTTTGACCAAGTACCAATTTTCCCCCTGATGTACAAGGTGTGACACACACACACACACACACACACACACACACACACACACACACACACACACACACACACACACACACACACA
>JAOPJO010000025.1:20299016-20309086 GCA_027123675.1 Molva macrophthalma | reverse complement strand
ACACACACACCCACACACACACACACACACACACACACACACACACACACACACACACACACACACACACACACACAATGATGTTAAATGTCAGGAGATAATCTGTCTTCTATGCACTTTGGACTTTGGATAATCTAATTGGTTTTGTTTTATGATTACAGCATTCTGAGGTTTATTTCTTAATTACTTTACCTGTTACAGCAGCAAACATTAAAATAATGTTTAGCTATTTTTAGGCGGCCACTGTCATTTATATTTGCTGTAACATTTCAGTGTAAATGTTTTACAGCAACATGTAGGTTATTTGCAGTAATTCAATGCCTGTAGTTGCTGTAATCTTATTTACAGTATTTATTTGTTTATCTAGCAAAATCCTGTAAAATGGATAAACAAATAAATGCTGTAAATGAGATCAAAACTGGATGTAAACTGCATTACAAGTAACTTTTTGTTTTCTGCTGTATGTTTTAATACAACAATGAGATGTAATTTATATTGCCAGCAACAGTGTGGCACACAACCCTGTCTGCTTAAACCAACATGAAATGACAAGACAAAATAAAGATAACGAATGCATAGATTGCTCAAATTTTGGTGTGATTAGTAATACATTTCAAATAATACAGGGACATAAGCACAGCAGGGTGTGCGGGTGCAGGCAGTGGATGGATGAATCATTGTAATGAACTTAAAGTGGGATGACCTTCATGATCAAGTCAAGATAAGTATTTGCTTTAGCATGTGACCTCTCATTGGTCATCTTATGAGCATTTTTAACCAATAAATTGTTTTGTGTGTGCGATGTTTGATGGCAAAAATCTTTTAGTTGCCACACATATATGTAGTATGACTATCGATTGAGCTCTGAAAATGTATGTGTAGGATATTTTCTTCTTGCTGTTCATCGCCTCATATGAATCCTGTGTTTTTAAATCCCACAGCTTTCCAAAAATATACCTTTCAAAGTAATTAGCGTTCAATGTGTAAAGTTGCTTAAAACCTATGAAGGTTTGTATGTGTGTGGGAGAGTTTTGCACTGCTGTTAAAACAACTGAATGTTTGAAAATGGGAATCAAAAGAACGCGCTATTTTCCAACCTTTTAATGTCTACATGATTCTGCTTGTTGACTGAAAATGTATGTATGCCTATTTTGTATAGAAATTATGTCCATATACCAATACATTTGTATAAAGAAAATACAAATATTCAATGCTTTACTTTTTATATTGGCATATCTGGGTGGGGTCACGTTAAGAGCCGTTTAAACTCCATAACAGAGGAGAGTCCCTGCTTAAGTCGTTTTTATTCAGTTTGACTTGATGGCGTCGTCCTGAACGATCCAGTTGATCCAGCGGAGGTAGTTTCGGAACTTGGTGTAGACACCAGGATAATAAGGGTTTGCACAGCCGATGCCCCAGGACACAATACCCTCTAAATGATTGTTACAGATAAGCGGACCTCCAGAATCGCCCTAAAAGAGAAAAAAGAAAAACATTGTCAATATGCATGTTTAGATCAGTCGTAGTATATTAGATGGATTCCAAACGATATTTTTTCTTCTGACGTCTCTTCCCCCCATCTTTCCACCGATGTATTGGTTTGCGTCATATCTTTCTCACCTCGTCAACAATCTTGAGTAAACCCGTTGCAAACCAAATCCTCGCGTGGGCCTATACTATCCTCACCTGACACGAGTCTTTGCCGCCGTACCGCGAGCCCGCGCAGATCATGTTTTTGGTGATCCTGTAGTAGTAGTAGTACTTGCAAAAGGGGATGAAGTTCACGTCAACGACCCTCAGCACGGGAGACAGGTAGTAGTTGGACACCTTCGTCAGCCCCCAGCCGCTGACGAAGCACGTTGTGCCTGCTCTCAGGGCCGGCGTTCTCGCGGTTGGCATGGTGACAGGCTGGACCCTGGAGTTCAATTCAGCTGGTCGATCAAGCTGCGCGCGCCGAATGGAAGCTACAGTTAGTTAGTTTTTTCATTATGGTTAATAGTTAGCTTTTTAAATAGTCACTTGTGCCTGCAAATAAGGTGATACGTACAGGCTACTATTTTACGAAAGACGTAGACCTATTAGCATTTTATAATGTATGCATAGTAGGCATTTAAATAGTGTGGTTGGTTGTGGTTGTGATGATCTACAGATCTTAAATGGTCATTTTGACACATACCTTGATCAGCATAATGTCATTGTCGAATGTCCTGAAGTTGTACATGTAGTAGACGATGACTTTGGAAACATTGAACCTTTGCTCCACACCTTCATTTTTCGATAGGTGGTGTTCACTCAGGACCACTTTAAATAAGTGAGACCTGGAAGAGACAACTGTTAAGGGCAGTGACACAGGCAGTCAGAGGTAGTCATGGTTTATGATCCCTTTCAATAATCTCAAGGTGCTTTACAAGTGATGAAGAGAAACTAGTAGTTACAGCAAACAAACCAAAATAAGTGATTAGGAGGATTGTCCAGAGGCCTGGGTAAATAGGTGGGTCTTCAACCTCTTTTTGAAATAATGTTTTGCTACATCTTTTATGTGAAAGCTTAACTATAAAGGGTATGCTACAAGATATGTATTATTATGTCATGTCCTCAAACTAACAAGTGCAAAGTAGAAATAAATTGAATCCTCCCACTTTACAAATTGTATTTTGCGGTTTGTATGGCACTTGTTCTGACATAAAAATACAGTTGACATACATATGCCCTTTACCTATACCAATATGAAATCTCTATTGTCCATATTGGCTGTGGTCTGAATGGCTTTTGTATGGAAGTGCAGTAACTCACGGTCTCCAGCAGTGGGCGGCAGTGACCAGCCACAATCTATTGATGAGCGTGGCCCCGCAGAAATGGAAGTTGTTGTAGTGGAGCGAGGCTTGAAACGGTATGGTGTGATTTTTCACTTCCACGCCTCCAATAATTTTATCTTCATTCTGCGCTTCCACGCCTCCGATAATTCTATCTCCTTAGAACAGAGGGTCGCTAAACCAATCAGTATCTGTAAGAAATCCCTGCACCTCTATTCGATTTGATCTGATTCATATAGACTCACAGACATTTGAACAAGATCACTTCACAGACAAAAACGGAACAATTCAGTCACAATTTACCTGTTTTGATGAGAAAGATCACAAAGAGTAGTAATAAATGGCAGGATTGAGCTGCAGTCATCTTGCCTAGCAGCAGTGAGAGAAAAAAACATAGGCCAGTATTATAGGCAGACACACCACAAAATTAGGGCAATAACTTACAAGTCAGTATTATAAAACTAGCTATATCTATATTTGTTGATCAATCCATTATATTAAACTCACTTGAATTAAAGAAGCATTCATATTTGGCGCCACACAAATAGGTGCTGTGTTTTGCAGGATAAATCAAATCAACTAAACTGAACTCCACTGAAAAACTCCACCCCACTACCAAACAACACAATCCGAGATGGTATCTTCTCAGAGTACGACAAAGACAATAGATAAGAGTAAAAAAAAAAAGTAAACATAAATGACCATGATGTCCTCCACTGTCAACAGGCTCACCTTCGCCGTTAAAGCGTAGTTAATCCCAAGATTTAAGGCAGTTCCAGTCCCTCATCCAGCCACAGTACAGCCTTATTACCCTTGCTTACCCCAACACAATGTAGACGGATTGCTTGAGAACTTTGGGCCTGTTTTATACTGTAACTATATGCTGGCGGTCATTGTCCCCCCCCCCCAGCCTTGCTTTTGTCCACCCCACACAGCTCAGTGTCACAGAGTTAACGCTGATGCTAGGTCCCTTATACTTTAGTTTCACTCAGACAAATAGACAAACACGCGCACACACACACACGCATGTGACACGTCTACACGGATGCGCACGCAACAACCGCCACGCATGCCGGCGTGCACACAGATATACATGTAAACAAAAACATGCGTGCTTCACACACACACACACACACACACACACAAACACACACAAACACAAACGCTCACACACACACGCACACACACACACACACACACACACACACACACACACACACACACACACACACATAAACATCAGAGAGAGATTGACCTAGTACACAACAAAAGCAACGGTCTTTTCCTTTATTAGGCCTCTCCTTCTCAGGTTATTGTGCTAGTGTATTACGTCTATTGTCCATTAATGGTAAGAAAGTCAATCTTCAGGGAGGTGAAATCCCAGAGTGATTATAGAATATACTTGCCAGACATGGTGTTTTGTGCTCTGTGATGCCATGGGACGACAGACAATAGCTTGTAGGACTTGTCTGCTTTGGATCAACAGTTACCCCTGTTTTGTCCTGCCATAGCACCATTCTGTTAAATGATCCAATATGAAGATTTCCATCATTCATAATTGTAACAAATTAATTGAATTAATCCATTGATTGCATTATAAGAAGCCCACTTGGCTATGGTTGTTTACTTGGTCTTACTGTTTACTTCAAAAGATATTCAAAGATACAGACTTAATGTGAAAAATCAACTGACTTTCAAAAAAGACTTTGCTTGTTGTGAATATCAAGCAAGCTATAGATAGATATAGATGTAAAGACAGGGGGGCAGAGACAGTGAACAAACTCTTTCATAAACTGCCCTGGATGTAAAACCTTTTTTTGTATTACTTCTGGCAACCTCTAAACCTGATTGCCCTTTGGTTATCCACTGTCTACCTAATGTCAATAGAAACACAGGTTAAATTCTGAATCTGATCAGTATCTCTCGAGATTCTCTTTCTGTTTGGTGTGAATCCTTCCCTTTGTGGATCCCGCTCGTGTCCCCAGTGTTTCCGACAGAGGTGTTCCCATGATAAAGATGATGGTGTACACATTGATGGAGGCCAATGATCCAGAGTACCACCCATACGGTCCAACCACAGGTCCCCAAGGTGTTAACCCAACCCTGAGGGGGAAAATGGATAGTGTAGCTCTTCTGCCCTCGGGTGACAAAAGGATCCGTATTTCAGTGTGCTTATGTGTTTGTGCATATGTGTGCGTGTGTGTGTGCATGCGCACGTGCGTGTGTGTGTTTGTGTGTTTGTGTGTATGTGAGAAGCACATTCAAAACAAAACAAAACATGGCAGTACCATAAAACAAAGGTACTATGAAAGAGTTTTGTGTATGTGCATGTATAGGAATATTTATTTTAATCTTTGCTCCAGTATTTATAGGAGTCAACACTCAACTTGTCATCTTTGTTATTTATGCCATTCATTTCTTTTTACAAGGAACTGTTAAAAGGAAAACTGTATTCTAGGATCAGTATTCCTAGGAAAAAGCGTTGCATAAACCAACTCCCACAAACAAGCCGTTTGTAAGCCGTTTGTTGATGAGAATAACGGTGGAAAGTGACCAAGAGTATCTCCTAAAGCAGCGGGTTAGTTGCCCACCAGGAAATACCTGACATGGGCCCACGCGGCTATCTCATGCATTCTACCAAGAAACATTAATTATTTAGCCCTGTGTAAATGTGGGGCAAGAGGGAGTTCACATGTGATCCTATTCCCATTCAGAGCAGGATTTGCTAACTGATCAGAAGGTTGATAATGATGATGATGAAGATGTAGAGTATGGTGATGAAGTTGCATGGTAGTGATGTCGCAGATGGTGGTGATGAAGATTATGGTTATGAAGATGTTGATGATGATGGTAGTGATGTTGAAGATGATGGTAGTGATGGTGAAGATGGTGGTGAGGATGGTGATGAAGATGACAATGATGATGGACATGGTGAGGATGACGCTGATGATGCTGATGTCAAAGCTAATGAAGATGATGACGATGGTTGTAAAGATGATGGTTTTGAAGTTTTTGGTGGTGGTGACAATGAGGCTGACGAAGATGCTGATTGTAGTGATGGTGATGATGGGGGATGTGGTGAGGGCATTAATAATAATTAATAATGGTGAGTCATTCTGTTCCAGATATTGTTTCCTCGGTGGGCGGTGATTCATTTGGATCACAGAGAGAGAAAAGCAGGTGTTTTTGTAATTGTTGTCCTCACCTAGCTTCTGTGTTGACACGTCTCCCCGTGGACATTCAACAACAGCACAAACACATGCACTGCTCACAGAGAAAAAAATGTGCACGCCACAGACACACTGACACACTGCCAGACACAACACACACACACACACACACATACACAGTGGGCCCCGTTGAAACATTTCAGCAGGGATAAGCTGCAACGATGACACAGCCGAGGATGCTGATACAGTATAGATGAACCGGCGCCCCGCTCAGCACCCGGGGTTGCCATGGCAACAACGCAAGGCCTTTCGACAAGTCGGCAGTCGCTCGCAAGGGGAAGCAGGACGGTTCATGAAAGTGAACTTTGTTCCTCTCTCTCTCTCTGTTTTGTTCTCTCTCGCCCTCCCCCACCCCCTCTCTCTCTCACTCAGTCTCTCTGCCTTCCCTTCACTTTTACATCCACAGAGCCCGGTGTTCTGCGATCCAAAGACGATGAAACTGAAAATTTTCCCATTTTTTTCCCCAGTGGAAACCCGAGGATGGATGGATGGAGGAGATGAGAGTCCCGATGAGTCCTCTTTCACAGGGGAGTGTGCTTGGTGGTGGGTGGGGGGGCGGTGGTACCCGTGGCCAGGACCAGTTGAGCTGTTTGTCTGGTGCAGGACAGAACCTCTCTACCTCTCTCTCTGCTGGAACCTTCCTCCATGGCTTCTATCAAACGGCTGCTGTTGCGTCTGTGTTGGGTGCTGCTGGGTCTCCTGGCCGGTGACTGTGAGTATATAGCTTACAGATGTGGCACAGTGTTTTTCTTTTCTTGGTAGGATCAGAAGTCAAAGAAATCCCATCTTCTTGGGAGTGTAACAAAAACGAAATACAGGAATGATGTGTGTGAATATTCCCAGCAAACAACCACCCCTGTTTCCTTTATGCCTTTTAGCCTTGGGCCAATGTACTGTATAGTTAGCCATGTTGCGTAACGCAAGCAGGCTAAGCCCTCTCTAATGTTTCAGAGCCCAGTGTGAGATGGTGACACTAGAAGGTCAGGTCATATTGGATTTCCTGTCTCTTATAGGGACTTCCCGGGTCACCTCCAAATGTAAATAAATGGGTCCCGGTTAATTGCCCTAATGGCGTCTTGCATGTTTCTGCACCAACAGCTGATATTTTGTTGGGTTTTTGTCCTGAACCTCATTTTGTCTTATAAACTCTGAGTGAAACCAAACCCGTGGCTATTGGACAGATAATGCAGATGGCAGTAGAAGGCTTCAATTAAAGTACATGAAGAGGCTGACCTTTGAGAAAATCACTTTTGAGTTAGTTTTATGATGCCTCTCATAGCTTTGGCTCTTCTTCTTTCTTTTTCTTCTCTTCTTTCTCCTTCTGCTGCTCCATATTTTCCTCCTTCTTTTTCTTCTCCCCCTACTCCTTAGCCTCATCCTCCAGCTCCCCCTTCTTCTTCTCCTTAGCCTCCTCATCCACCTTTTCCTCCTCCTTCTCCTCCTTATTTTCCTCCTCCTTCTCCTCCTTCTTCTTTTCCTCCTCGTCCTCCTCCTCAATCTCCTCCTCCTTCTCCTCTCCCATCTCCTCCTTCCTCTCGTTTATCTTCATCTTCTTCAACCTCTCCAATGCGCACACTCCAATGTTTGTGTCTCCCGCACTCAGGCCAGGTGCGGGCGCAGGGCCGGATCGTCGGCGGGTATAACCCAGCACCCAATTCCATTAAATACATTGTGTCGCTGCAGAGCACCCAGGGACAACACTTCTGTGGTGGATCTCTGGTTCACAGGTACTGGGTGCTGACAGCAGCACATTGCAATATTGGGTAAGAAAAGGTTTTGTCGTGTCAAGGGCGGATGTTAGACAGGCTGGGGAGTAGATGTTATGTTGTTCCCCCACCTTTGAATATTGTACAGCATGTCCTCGGCACCGCTCGTTTCGTTTTTGTATGAATTAATGAATGAATTGTATCTGAGGGTACTTCACTCATGTTTCACATTAAAACCGCTCTTGTTTTTTTGAATGTTTTTTTCATTTATTTAATTTACATTGATACTACTCATATTTATATAGGCCTATATATATTTCCCGTATGTGTATTTTTTGTGAGTTTGACTTTTATTACAGTTATTTATATATTTTTACTATTTTGAATTAGACTGGTCTATCATTTCTGCTGAGACACTCTAACCCCCCTGCTGGGATTAATAAAGTACATATTGTATTATCGTTTGTTACAACAACAAACAGTTTTGAATGTACCAGGGCTGCTGTATTGAGCATCCAGCCACCCTGGCACATTCAGACTGCAGGGTGGAACGTGATCCCTCTCTTTACCAGGACACAGAGAACATTTCAGACATAAGATACTAGGACATTGACTTTTATGGAAAAAGAACAAAACAACAAAACAGTTGATAAATTTGATCGTCAATTGTTATGTCTCAATGGGTTTATAACAATATTTATGTGTATTTTGAAACTAAGTGAATAATAGACAGCTTTGTTTATCAGGTTAATATCAGGGGTACCATTTTTGGATTATTTTATAATTACATTTTCTTACTATAGATTTAAGCCAACAGCCGCCTCCATTATTATCATATTATCAATCTCACGCACACAAGGTTTAAAGTACAACACAACACACAACAATTCAGTCATTGTATGCATCTGGAGTATTCAACCTTCAAACTACCTATTCCCATGGTTCCCCAGGGCAGAGCATATGATGGTCGTAGCAGGGGACTACACCATACGGACCTTTGAAGGCACCGAACAGTATTCAAAACCTCGTCTGCTCCTCACACACCCCCTCTACAACAAGAGCACCAACAACGCAGACATCATGCTCATCAAGGTGTTCAGCACAAAGCCCTCAACAACTGTTCTTTTTTACAACGTGCCGATGTTTGTCAATGTGATGGGATGTCAATCAGTGACTTTTATTTACTTATTATATATACAAATATTTGACATAATTGAATAAATGTAAAAGATTTTACTTCAACCAAACCAAGATGTTTTGAGAAAAGTGATTTTTTTTTGTTCAACAAACAGTTGTTCAGAGACAGTTCAGTTCCCCCCGATGACAGCTCCCCCTAATGAAAAGAAATGTTTTTTTATTTTATTTTTGAGTTCCATTCAAGAAAATCTCATCTTTCGTCCACTTTTGGATGTCCCCTGTAGCTGCGGGCCCCCATGGTGCTGAACCGCTACGTGTCCCTTGCTGCCCTCCCCAGACAGGGCACCGGCGTGACGGAGGGCCGTCTGTGTCAGGTGTCTGGGTGGGGCCACACCAGTCTGGTCGGGGGCCAGGCGCCCTTCACTCTGAGGACGGTCAAAGTGCCCATTGTGTCCACGGCAAGGTGCAACGGCAGCCTGTCTTTCAGCGGGAACATCACGGCCAACATGATCTGCGCCGGCTTCCGGAGTGGGGGGAAGGACGCGTGCAAGGTACGGACGCCAGACACAGAGTCCACACTGTTTGGAGCAAAGTCCTTTAGTAAAAGGTGGATAGTATAGTAGTTGTATATGAGGCATATATTCGTCATATTTCTCTTTTATATTCGTCATGTGTCATTAATACTTCAAGTCTCATGATTTGGTGAATAATGGCCTTTTACTTTTTACCAATTTATTGTATTGATTTCCATGTTTCTGTCCAATTAAAATGGCCTTAAAGGCCTTAAATGAAGATCAAGAATCGTGTTGATCAATGTAGAACAATAGTCAATACTTCAATAGTGAGTCTCACACTTGAAAACCTTGCATTGGTCATCATTCTGTAGAACTGCAGAATGTAGAGAACGTGTTGGAAGGTTGATTTGACATGTGTGTGTCAAGATTTTCCACATCTAGTGGTGGGAAAGTGTACAACGTTTTTTTTCCCCACATTCTTTCCTTTGCTTTGATTTGCTTTTTTCAACCGCTCAGTTTCGATTGCCCAAAAAACACACAAATTAAACAATTCATTGTATTTCCATGAATTTTCATGGTACTTGTTGGGATGATTCAATTCAATTCAATTTTATTTGTATAGCCCTTTATCACAGGTACAGTCTCAAAGGGCTTAACAGGTCATATATT
>JAOPJO010000025.1:20266697-20277144 GCA_027123675.1 Molva macrophthalma | reverse complement strand
ATATTTGTCATGAATAAAGAAAAAAATCAGACTTTAATTCAATTACATCTGTCTATTATTGATGTTATGGATAAGTTTTAGTGTATATTGAAAACAAATTAAATCTTTGCTTTTTTTAGTACATTAGGTGATCATAGTTTTGGTCTCTTTCTCATCTTGCCTGGATAACATTGGCTTAGGTCACAGGCTTGAAAGCAGTTTGAAACTCAACATACCTCTTATCCTCTCCCCGCTGCTTTCTTTCCATGACAGTGCCTGTGTGTGTCGCCCACCTATGAGCTGGCCCTTCAGACTGGCAAGGTGATAGAACAGATGGGGAAACACTACCCCGAGGTCCAGCTGGTCTATGCCATCAGAGGAAACAAGTGTATGGACTCTAAACATCTCTATCTACTAGACAAGGGTTTTATAGGCTGATCGAATGGCTCTGTTTTATGGCTTGCATCCTGGATGCTGTGTGCCAACTTAACGCAACCACACAACACATTTTATCTCTTCATTGTCTGACATGTATCTGAATTTGGTCACTTTGGATAAAAGCATCAAAATGACAATGGTTAAAAATAGTTAAATATTCTTCAGAAATGTTTAGTAAAAGTCTCTTTATGTTCTGAACCTGCCATAGTTGTATAGCACATAGTCTAAAACATTTCTCAACCTATTAAGAGAAATCACCAGGCACAATCTCTGTTGACATTTCCAGAGGGATTTATTTCTCATATTCTGTGGCCTGACAGCTCAAAGAATATTTGGCACACATCGACAAATGTGCAGTGCATGTTTAAACAGGTTGAAGGTCACTAATCACATCCCTTAACATGTTGTGGGGTGTGTCCCAGTAGCGACCGCTCCACGGCCCATGGTTCGAGGAACGCTGCTCTACTTGACTCTGGTGGCTGTTGTTTTCTTCTTCTACGCGCTCCAGTGCAGCGCGGCATGAAGCTCCAGGAGCAGATAGTCATCGGCACCCCGGGGACCATGCTGGACTGGTGTATCAAGTTCAAGTTCATCGACCCAAAGATGATCAAGGTGTTTGTGCTGGACGAGGCGGACGTCATGATCGCCACGCAGGGCCACCAGGACCAGAGCATCCGCATCCAAAGGTCTCACAGACATTTGCTTAACATGACGCCTAGCATGGTGGAGGAGACGCGTTGTGAACATGACCATTCGACGTATTTCAGACGGTGTTGCATTTATAACATGGATGTTTTACAAAGAGGTGTTTTTAAATAGTGGTTAGCGCCATGCTGTTAGCGAACAGCTTACCAACGTAGATATTTATTCATAAGTTACATTTATGATGGGGAGCAGGTCGAGGTTAGACCTCATGGGCAAGGATGCTTACAACAAGCCTGATGAGAATAATGGGAATCTAACCTGGAAACCGTAGCCTGGGAATCAAATGCACTAGCCCCTAGACCAGACATGGGCAACATATGGCCCCAGGGCCAGAACCGGCTCCTGGACCATCTCAATCAAAAGTGTTTCCCACACATAGACTTTACTTGGGCGTACAAAACGTGTGTACTCTTGTTGTATGTGCTTTTTTTTGTGGAAAGAAGTCTGCGATAGTTTCCAATGTACACATAACGAAAGTCAGCTTAATCTGTATTATATACAGGTTGTCCGTTAACAACCACACCAGGGTTCCACTGGCCATGCAGTTTTTTTACTGCTTTTTACTGTTGTACAGCGGAATCCACTTAACAGAGATTCTAATGTTATATCAATTGGGGACATTTGGAAATGTAAGGCATTTCCAGTTTAGTTGGAGTATTGTTTAGGGCAGGATAATTAGCCCATTGTGTTGAAATAATGAGGTGTGTGGCTGTCCCACCATCCCACCATCCAACCATGTCCCATGGGTGGCCCTTAACTTTCTTTACCTAAGTCAGTAAAGACGTAAGGAAAAATCAATGTGCCCACTCCTGTGCTATACTTTCCTGCCTTCATAAAAGCACCTGGAGTCCAGTCACACTGAGTTTGACATTGGAAAATATAAATAACCCAGTTGTAGTTGATTTGCACCATCTGACTCCAAACTTAACCTTCTCCAACTCCCAGAACGCTGCCGAAGGACTGCCAGATGCTGCTCTTCTCCGCCACCTTCGAGGAGTCGGTGTGGAACTTTGCCAAGCGCATCGTCCCCGACCCCAACATCATCAAGCTGAAGCGCGAGGAGGAGACGCTGGACACCATCAAGCAGTACTACGTGCAGTGCACCAGCAAGGAGGAGAAGTTCCAGGCGCTCTGCAACATCTACGGAGCCATCACCATCGCCCAGGCCATGGTCTTCTGCCACGTGAGTCCGTGTAGACGTGCTGTCGCTGGCCCTGTCTGTGATGTTTGGCAAGTGAACCAACTTGCTATGGCTTGCTTTAGTGTCTGTTTTCTATGCCGCATTGTTGTTCATTCACCATTCAGCATTGTTTTTCCAATACATTAAAAACAATTAATAAGGGTTGAAGTTATTAATTCTTACTAATTGTTAATGTAGCCCAAGTACGGCCCTATTTTTGCATCTTATTGTCTTTTGTCGTCTTATCATGGGCTATGAGAAGGGCCTCATCAGTGTATGCTAACGGCATGTTTGGCATTACCTTTTCATATAGACGAGGAAGACTGCAGGCTGGTTGGCAGGGGAGCTGTCCAGGGAAGGCCACCAGGTGGCGCTGCTCAGTGGGGAGATGCAGGTCGAGCAGAGGGCTGCAGTCATTGACCGCTTCAGGGAAGGCAAGGAGAAGGTGCTGGTCACCACCAATGTGTGCGCACGAGGTGAGGAGGAGAAGCCAATGTGAACCTGCTTTTATCCACCAAAAGCCCTTTTATTATGCTTGTATTTATTTTTGCCTATTTATGTATACTCCTGTGTGAATGCTTAACTTAATGAATGAGAAGTAAGTGTTCTCATTTTATTGAGAAATGTATTGCAAAATGAAAATTACAGTTCCAGGTGAAACTTTAGAGAAAATAACATATTGGCCTAGCCTACAATATAAAAATGTCAAATATCAAGGATAAACATAAACTGTAACGAAGTAACTCTTGTGACATTATTGTATGAATGACTATAGGTGAATCCACAAAAGAGATTTTCGATAAATAACAATCTGTAATGTGGATATAATGACCAAGTGGGTAAAGGCAAATAATAGGCTAGAACAGTCTGGTACGTTTACATGATGACAAGTAAGTTCACTAGTTTACAAATACATCGCTTTACTGTAATGCAGCCTTTAAGTCCAGGGAAAAGACAACACTTATGCAATATTACAATACCCAGAAATTAAGACTATATTTAGTCTCGTATCTTAATATCGATATATTGCCCAGACCTTTTTCAGTCAACAGTTAGTAAACAAAACTGAATGGAACGTGATATTCGCAAAATAATGAGTATGATTCCTGGTGTGCACATCAAATTTGACCGTTGCAACAATAAAGTATTGCACGCTCGGATTGTTTATTTAAAAGGCAAACCAACAAGACGTATAATATTCAAGTGAGAGTTGGTCAGCGACTATTGGTTACTGTAAATGTGTCTTCTGTCTTCTCCCATGCCTTTCTTGCTTGCAGGTATTGATGTGGAGCAGGTTTCCGTGGTGATAAACTTTGACCTGCCGGTGGACAGGGAAGGGAACCCTGACAACGAGACGTACCTGCACAGGATTGGCCGCACAGGCCGATTTGGCAAACGGGGATTGGCCATCAACATGGTGGACAGCAAGTTCGCCATGAACGTCCTCACCAGGATTCAGGACCATTTTAGTAAGGCTAAAATGTGTATAATATTATTGCTATTATATTGTTTTACTCAGATGTTATTGTTTTACCAAAGGTAGTTTAGACGTTGTACTACCTTTTTCACTGTATTATTTTTCTTCACAAAATACTCAGTTTGGAGTTGTTATTTAAATTGGTAAAAAAAAACATGGATATAAAGTGAGTTATATTTGTTAATTACTCAAAAATCCATCCATGGATGTCAAAGATAAAAAAAGTTTGATAACCGAATTGAGCTCCATGTAATTAACTGTACAAAAATGTCAGACAGTTCCTACTCAAGAGACTTACAGTGCTGTGACTGAGAAATCTTGGTTGGCAATTAAGACGATGAGACATGCAGATGTGATATGCAAAATGGGTAATTTCTTGCTCATCATTTTCGATTTGAATGGCTGACTAGGGTTTTATTATCCAACATACCTAATGTTCCTTTCTTTTACAGACAAGAAAATAGAAAAACTGGACACCGACGATCTGGATGAAATTGAGAAGATCTCCAGCTAAAGACAGCAGGGTGGAACAACACCACTCTCTGAAGGCCCTCCCCCACCCCGCTGAGGACTGTGCCGCTCCTGCAGTGTTTTATGCTTTTACTTTGTATTTTATTTTAGTCGTCAAGAGGAAAAGCCACAAACACAGCATTAGGTTTACACGTGGAACCGTTTTTATCTCGGGCGGGCGTTATTTTGTGTCTGTGGAACGACACACCCCCGTTTCACTCTTTGTACTTAGTCAAATAAAGTCTGTACGCTTTTGCACCAGTCGCATTGTGATGCCGCAAAGGCAGCCCTAGTGGGCTCTGGTTTACTGTGCACAGTACAGGACACTTTGCAAACCCTTTCATGTGCTAGCTACAGTGAGACATGTCGTTTGTTGTACTGAGATTGTATTGTTTTATAATGTCTATTGATTCTGCAGCAGCCGAAACTGGAGTAGAGCTGTTCTAGTGGTGCCAATGTTATAAGTCAGTGAAAATCAGGAACATATTAATTCTGAATGTAATCCAAATCATGTTAGGACTGGGATATAGCAAGATGTAAATGGCAGTTCATTGTTTGCGCTGATGCAACTCCCAAAACTGTAAAGTACAAAGGGTGAATAAGGGTATGCTGTACCGAGGGTGATTTTGACTACCTGCCATCAACTAGGTAAACTTAAGTGGTGGTCTGGTTTAGGGTCTATGCAAATTATAATCTTCATTTCACTCCATACACAGAACATTACATTGTAAACAAAGACCTCAGTTTTAGCTTCAGGGTTGGCGTCAAACTGTCGGGCGTTGTTGGTTTTTACAAGGTGTGCGTAAAGGTACCTTAGTTGCCAGCGCTGCATTCATCTGTCTCATGTTGCGCAATATCTTAACCGCTTTCAGTTGGGCCACAGGGGTCTAAGTGATTTATCAATCTCTTTTTAATCAGGGTCAATAGTGGAACTTGTGATCAATCCGTATCCTTCACTCCCACTGTGCTCCAGGCATCCAGTCATTCTTAAGGATTGTACGGTGGACAAAATAGACCTAATGCCTTCCTCAAGTGCATTTTATATGTACAATTTTTTTAATTGCCATTCGAAGACATTGGGCTTGATATACTGACCAACACTTGAAATTCTGATCATATATTGAAATACAGGCATTCTAGGATGTCTGAATTATGTGTTGAAACCAAATGTGTATTTGACTAGAGTACCACCGGCCCTACAGGCTGATCATGCTGTTGCTCAAAACATGTTTGCAAACTTGTACTTGTGTACAAATTTAAAACGAAAAGTTAAGGTCAAAGAAAGGGTGTTTTAACTGTTTGACGCTTCCAAGAAGTGAGATAACATTCCTTTCGAAGTAGAATTTAAAAAGAAATGCAGAACTTCGTGGTTAAAGTGAGAGGAAAACAATTTATTTGATGGGTGATTCAAAAGATGAGCGGCGTTTTCCGATGTGCTTCGATAATGATCAACTGAACTTAATTACTCTACAAAACCTCATCTTTAACAATGGCACCAAGGAGCATACCGATGCTAGTCTGATCTATGACGGGTCTGCTTGACTTGTTTAAAATGTGTAAATATATTCCTTGAGCAGATGAATTTAAATTGTAGGCAAGTGGTCATAGAAAATAAACACGTCTAAAGCCTTTGTTCTCAACCAAGTGTATGTTTCATTTTGGACACTTGGATGTATACTTTACTTCATTAGAAGTGTCTTCAATGCAAATAACAGATCTGTAATGTTATACAATTGTGTGATACAACCATGAAACATGTTTATAACAAACCAAAAAGTATATGTCCTAAGCGATTTACTCATACACCAGACTCATGTCCACTTTTGATGGGTGTTTGGCATTCTGTAGCAACAGCTGCATCTACTTAGCCTTGTGAGAACATCCAGATATTCATGTTTGAATGAATTCGTGAGATCAGGATGGTCTCACAAGCATCTACAGCCGTGTAGTTCTGAACAATGTTACAATTAAAATACAAATGTTCTGTACCAAGACTGTCCTACAATCTTTTTGCTCAACCATAGTATATCTATACGAATATTGATCTGATGTATCAATAAACTTCACATTGGACTGTATGTACTTGACTTGCACGGCCTATGAGGAATTTCTGCCTCAAGGGATACACAGACCTACTTCTGATACATGTAAAGATAATGTAAACGTGGCAAGAACCATTATCTTAAATGACAGTAAGACAATGTTATTACACTCAATGTAAATGTATACAATGGAACAACGCCAGTGGAATTATTACTTTAAGTCTTCTGGGTTTACACTAGGAGGAAGACCCCTTTCCTCTTCTTCTGGAAACTGCAGGTCTGTAGAGGCCAAAATATTACAACTTTATATATACACACATGACTGGTGTCCCTCAGCACAGGCAACTAAACACTACACAGGCACATATCAATATGACACGTTAATTGCTAAATACACATGACTAATACACCCTCTTTCTACATTATCAATCGGAATGTGTCAAGATATGTTAGGCCAAGGATGGAATTCTGTGCTTACCTTAAAATGATTTCAGGTTGGTCTAATCCAAATAAATTATATCTTAGATAGATCTATCCATCTAATATGTTATTATGGTTGTGATAAACTTCAAATACCCTAATTTGTGGATAATACAATTCCCACTTGGCCGAAGATACAAGTTAAAACAAACAAACGTGAAGAAATCCATGGAATATAAGTGGAATCACATGATGGTTTTTCTTGTTGTCTGACTCCTGCCCCCGTTTTCACCTGATTGGTCGTAGTCCACCCTGGTGAGGAAGAGGCCACATGCTGGAGCCACCAGGCCCTGGGGGTAGGCCCGAGTGTCCTGGGCCTCCAGCAGCTCTCTCAGCTGGGCTACAGAGAGCCGTCCCTGGCCCACCGCCACCAGAGCTCCCGTCAGCCTCCGTACCTGCAACCAAAGGCCAGCCCACTATTTGGAAATACTGTAGTGTGTAACAATTATATATACAAATCTACTCAAAAATGATTTATTCATGCATATGGTAGTCAGTAGTAGTAGATATCTTAAGTCAGTTGGTGGCGCTCTTTCCTCACCGTGTTGAAGCGATAGACACCAGGACATCAAATCATATCAAATCATATTGTAAAGCATTATTTATATATGATATGAACCAACACTAACCTGCTTATAGAGGAAGGATTTGCTTTTAAAGGTCAGCTCCCAGAACTGAATATCTCTACAAAATAAAGTGCAAACAAATGTCAAAAAAAGTGTAGTCAACTATTAGGCCACAGCTCAATTTGCTAAACGCATTCAGAGAGAAATTGTGCTGCTAAGCTAAACGAGTGAAAAGAGTTTCAGCAACAGCTACTTATCCTAGAAACAAAATGGAAAAGGTTTTGAAGGCCATTTTGCATGGCATTTATGGCACCATTCGGCATCAACTGAATGCAATGAACCAGAGAATGTATCACAACTGTGTCAGGGTTGTCATTAAAACATGGTAAAGAAATATATTGTGGAAAGTGAAATCGTGAAATGTAAATTTTGTATGAACACATTTCAATTAATTGTTATTTCTTAGGAATTGGCAAATCCAAATTAAGTATAACCCCAACGATCCATTTGACTCTGGAGTTTAAATCACTGCAGGCTTTTGACCCAGACAGCCTTTACTCAAGTGTCCAAACTCAGGTGAAACACTTTAACAGTGCATTCACCACAATCGTAGTTGTAGTTCTCCATTACAGGTCGATGGACACTGGCTGCTCCCACATATAAGACAAGACACCCATGCACACATACACATGTGTGCATACACACGCGCACACACCCCATGTGTGCTTCAACCTTTCAGCGCTCAATAATTCAGCAGCCCGCTTCAAATCGCTTTATCCCCGTTACTCAGAATAGTGACCTTCATGAAAAATAAACACAGCGGGAGGTCTGGCACATTTTATAGGACGACAACCTGGTTGACACTAAATTTAGCCTGCTGATTCTGCGCCGAGGGAAACGAGAGAGGGAATACCAGAAATACAATCACCTGGTACAGAATGCAGATATTTTACAACAGAATACCTAAAAAGATAGTAAGGAAAATAACCTCACTCACTGCCAAAGCATGTTAAACATTTTAAGCGCTGATGCAAATTGCTTCTCACACGACATGCGTGTATATGTTAGGGGCCGAGGGGGGGAACACCGTGACAATTATCTTACACACCATGTACCCGTGTCCATATTGTGCACCATATTTGCTGGCTGAATAATTAATGGCCATGAAAGTGGTATTTGGCCCGGGGAGTCACCCTCGTGGGCATGATGCTATCCTCCGAAACCCCATGTCCTCCTCTCTTGATCCAAACTGTCTTCCTTTCCTGCAATGCATCCTATTTAGTCCCTCCTGGACCAGGAAACATACATGAAGGGATGCTTCTGTGTTGCAATGTGTAACATTTCAGCTAGCATGTATCTTAAAATGATAATGATTTCAATAATGCTATCAATAAAATGACATCCTGTAAGTGATATATTCTACAAATAAAAATGGCCAGCCCGTACCTCTCTCTTTGTTTACAATAATCTTACTACTGCCACTCCCAAAACCCCTCCCACTTATGCCACCTAGCGGGTCAAGCTACGCTAGTTTGCGTCACACAATTGCACAGCCAGTTAGAGTGGACAGAACACTGTTATTGAGTTTTTTTTAATTCAGAAAGTCTCCTGCCTACTAACTGGGAGTGGCTCAATCTTACACATTGCCACTTTAAGATTCATTCAATGGATTCCCAAACATACTGACCTTGAACATAATTGGTCAACTTGATGAATAAGATACAAATAGGAGGCATTGACATTAAGATACTGTCGGGAAACACCTTCCACACATACCATAAGCCTACCTGTGGAAATGTGCCTGCACAAACGCGTTCCCGGGCGCTATGTGGGCGAGATCCAGGGTCTTGACAGGGCTTTTTAAGGGCATGTCAGAGCTCACAGCCCTGAAGCTGCTGAAGTCGTGCGTCCCCACCAGAAGGGCGGCAGCCTCTTGCATGGCCTTCACGTTCAACTCCCTGACAGAAGAAGAAACATAGGTAATTCAGTTATTTAGATGTTTAGATGTAACCATATTTTGGGGTTATCCAAGGTCAGAAGCTGGGAGCATTTATTTGGAACCGAACAGCGGTGACGAGATTGGCAGTGTTATCATGTCAACTTCTGGATATGAACTATTAACTATGTATGAAAAGGGCTAAGAAGGGGAGAGTTAACGTTATTCTGCTAATTATGTCTACCTGTTCCTGCCCTTCAAAGCAACATTTTGTTCAGCATCTTATGTTGCTTCAATAGCTTTATCTTCATATTCTTATTCTTAGGGCCTATTCTAGGGCCTATTCTTTCATTAGTGATCAGAGAGGGCGAGCGAGTGGGAGGGAACAGGAGAGAGACCCACATGGAGGAAAAAAAACCAACCCGGCTCTTAAGCTCTCTACAGTACCCTGCGGCTCTCACAGCTTCAATAGCAAATGCCTGAAAAGGTGATAGACATAGACCTGTTGATAGACATAGCGCAGGGTTTGATGTGTTGTTCCGAAAGCTGTTTTAATTAACACCTCCAACAAGCCAGACACGCTGTAACTTCACCTTCAGTGTTTTATACCATCTATGATGGGTTCAAGTTTAAAAAATAAAACCGGTTAACTTTTGCATTAAGTGTCCAGTAAAATGAATTACTTCAATAAAAATAAGTTAACCAAACTTTTTTGGCTTGGAGAGGGTGGAATGCTAAAGAGGATTTAAAAGAAGAGAACGTGGGTTGTAAATCCAATGATGTCTTGCAAATCCAATGATGAAAACGAATGAAATGGACGCTTTTAAGTATGGTGGAATAAAATAATAAAATCATCCAGATTGGAGAAACAAACAATGGGAGTTAAATGGAAAAAAGGAGAGCAGAGAAGCAAGAGCAAGAACTATAAAATGTGTGGGTGTTGTTCTGCATAAGCCTGCAGCTTATCTTGCCCTAGTTTCTCCTTTAAAAAAAAGTGAGGCAGGCAGAAGAACAAAAAGCAATACGTCACTCTTTCTCGTCGCCTCCTGCGCCTAAACACCAAGCATGATGAAGCACCAAGCATGATGAAGCACCAAGCATGATGAAGCACCAAGCATCATGAAGCACCAAGCA
>JAOPJO010000025.1:20217025-20228676 GCA_027123675.1 Molva macrophthalma | reverse complement strand
ACACAGTACTAACATGCCATGAATCATTTAGGCGTAACTTAAATCTGTAGAACACATTTAGTCCTGCAAGCCAGGCCATACCACCATGTTACTGTACACATGCTCTGTCTCACACACTGTTATTGATCCCAACCTTTCTCATTCTATTCTGAGAGGATAAAAAGTGACTGACCAATCATTGCTTGTCTCGCCACAGGGGAAGCAGCGAGCAGCAGGAGGGTTAAACACAAGGAGGTACGGGAGAGAGTGAGTGAAGCATCTTGGGCCGCCGCACAACCGAGTGCTATTTATTTTTTTTTTGGGGGGGGGTGTCTCTGGTGCAATGGCTTCTTTCTTTTTGACAATCTTGGTCTTTTCCACACTTTCGCACATTCTCTCTCTCACTCACAAACACACACACACACACACACACACACACAAATTTCCACACAAATGGAAATTAAGGGGGCTTTCTCTCTGGAATTTGTTCAGAACTTTCAAGATTAAAATGTATATTTATTTTTACAGTAATCATTTGAACAGGTTTGATGAAATGAAGGAATTTGGTCCAAGAAATCTTAAGAGAAGATTAATTGGTTGTTCAGAGGAATGGGCTTGGGCATAAATAAACCACATTGAGATTCATACACATGCTCTCAGTGACCATAGCCTCAAGAAGAATGTTGTAACATGTACAAACAGTACATTTACATTTAATCATTAAGCAGATGCTTTTGTCTCAAAGTGACTTCCAAATGAGGCTGAGAACACTCAAAGCATACTATCAATATTGATGCAACATCATTAAGACATGTTTGTGTGTTAGAAACCAAGTTTCCCAAAACAACCAGATAGTACTGCAGAATAACTGTAGGAAGCAGAAACAACAGCAGTCATGCATGCAATGTTATTCTTTGGTTTTGTAGCTGCTGTTGCTCAAATCGTATGCTAAGTGTCAGCGGAGGGTGACAAGATCTCGAGAACAGAACATACGATTATGATGATGATGCGGGAGAAATGGACTTGATGCTCACCACTCTTTCCCTGGGTTTCCTCGTTTTCTATTCTGGGTTAAGATGCTGGTACACCTCACTATTACCGCATATAACAAAGAATGCAAAATTTGGAACTTCACTTCAGTTTTTTCCAACAGCCTCTTCTGCTGGAGAAAAAACGAACGTGTGTTTCGCTCTTCCTTTCTAATCATGGCTTTCCTATTGGGTCTCCAATGTTTCCTACAGTTGTTGTTCTCCTGGCTTTAAACTGATCAAAAATAACTGAAGTAAATGCCTAAGAAACAAATCAAATCTGCCCTGAAGATTCTGCCACCATAGCACTGGCCATCATAGCGGTGACATTATTGTTCCCCTATTACAGGTAACATCACCCGTGTTGACGTCTTTCGCGAGTTTTCTCTCCTCGCGTCGTTCCAGCCCGAGAAGCTCCGGAGAAGGAGCCTACATTTCAGCCGCAGCCAGAAAACAACATAGCCCAGGTGTCCCGAGTCAACCAATAACCAAGTGACTTGTTAGTCACCTGATTAGGTCAGCCTGTACTTCTTGAAATATAAAAAGAAGAGACCAGATGAGATGAGTAAGGCTTCAAGCCACGTTTGAAATGATTCAGCCACAAAAAATGTTGTTCTGTGTATGCGTGTGTGTGTGTGTGTGTGAGAGAGAGTCAAGGTCACACATAAAGTAAAGCCCAAAATTGACAAATTCAATAGCAGATGGAATGTACCTAAATAAAAAGTCTCAATTTTGACAGACGTATTTGTTCATAACTTTTAATTAAGGTGTTTGACAAAGATAGTTGTAATAGTTTTCCCAATCGAATTTGCTCAAGTCAGTCAATTCTCTTTGATCTATATTTAAGATTTTATTTTAAGAAAATACAACTTGTATTACTTGTAACACTGGAAATAACTTCTTTGTTTGAAAATAAATGCATTTACGACAAAATGCTAAATTATGTAAGACATTTTCCATATTTCATGTGTCTAGATAATGTGATAATAAATTATTTTTGCATTCTATGAGACTCATAATTTCGGAGCAGAATCTATGTTATGTCCTGGTATATTTCTGCCCCTAAAAATAGCACTAGGTCTACATGGAGTAGCCTAAGACACATAATAAGCCTACATAAGGCTGTTTGAGTGAGAAAGCGAGCAATTTTCAAATTTTCAAAGTCAACGATGCACCAACGTTGTAGGTGCTTGTACAAGACTGATTCACAAGAATGTACTGACTTATCTTAATTACTGGCATGCTTTTCTAAAGAGCCAGTGAACCCACTGGTTCAGGTGGCATTCGAACACTGAGATTGAATAAAAAAAGGCGTTTTAGGAAAGAGAGAGGCGTGTTATCCCCATGGTTACGACCCACGCCCACTTTGTGATACTTTGTGTCGATCTAGTCGTTCTATATGAGTGTTCTAATGAGCAATTTTTGCATATTAAATGCACCACACATCTACTGTAGGTGTCCGGAAAGCCTAGCCCTCACTCGGAAGCGGGCATTAAATAAATCGCTTCTCAGGCGGAGCTTCACCATCCACACACACCGCGCCGCCGGTGCCCCTTGGTCGTGACGTCTGAGTGGGAACTTAGTCTGACGTCACGAAATAAAAGCCACCTGCGTTCGCAGCAGAGTACGTTCCCGTAGTGTTTTGGGGAGACTGAGATTTTTTTTTCTAAATTGGGGACTTCTTTCAGTAACTGATATAATGGCATAGATTACGATGTTGACGATCATATAAGACAAATTACCGCAAAATAAAAACGGGTTTGGGTTCACTGGCTCTTTAAAAACATGATGATGGGAATGTTGGATAATGTTGGATGTATGGATAATGTTAACGTTATCCTTACAGACCTGCCTGCGTTTAATATGCTGTAGCTTCCACGTCTCTGGTTTGTACCAACTGTACACAGATTCAGCTGTTATGTGAGGGAGAGGAGCACAACCGGAAGTCGCCTGCTTCCCTTTCCGACGGACGGTATTATTCCAGCTACGTCGTTGTTATCGGCGACGGTCTATCACCCTCCTGGATTTAACAAGAAAACGGCAGCTTTACCACGGGCGCAGCTTTTAATATTCTCCTAAATCGGGGTCTCTGGAGAGGTGGGTCTATGTTAAATGTCATGAGTGGTCATCGAATCAGACACCTCTGTGGTCGTCGTTTACGAAGCTGGCGTCAACAGCTAGCTCCTAGGAGGCTAACGTAGCAGCGGCCTAGGTGGCTGATTAGCCGCTGTAGACCCGCTCACAGACCCGTCAACTACGATCAATGCTTAGGCTTGCTGGGACCTTACTACCCATGCAAAGAAAGTAATGTTTTTTTACTATTTAAAAACCGTGTAAGCAGGTTTGTGATGTAGATAAACGACCCACCTGTTATGTGCATTGTTTTTTGGTAGGTTAGCCACAAGCGACTACGAGGTTCGCATTACGACCTATTCGCATTTCCCTCCATGGAGTGCTCTATTCATGAAAATATAAGTCGTATTTAATGTAGAAAAACTCGCCTGTCAATGAGTATGTGAAGCGGTCAATCACTTCAGAACTCTTTGAAAATGCAACGCTTCACAGACTTGATACCAAGCGTTTCTCATACATGATAAACGTTGATTTTTGTGAAACCAAAGCCATGCCGACACAAAGCGGATGACCCTAGCTGCCTGTAAAGGTGCAATATTGGTTTAACCTCTTCATCCCGAAATTACCCGTATCCGGGTAAAGCCCCTCCACTCCCAATTGCAAAGACGTTATAAGCAAG
The DNA here is from genome assembly GCA_027123675.1 of Molva macrophthalma. NCBI lineage: Eukaryota > Metazoa > Chordata > Actinopteri > Gadiformes > Lotidae > Molva > Molva macrophthalma. Next base: position 20,224,917 of record JAOPJO010000025.1, on the reverse strand, counting down.
GGGGGCATATAGGAGATATATAATAAACTATGAGTGCTCAGCTATATATGTTTTTTCATTGTTGTGAACAAGTAAGTCCAATACACAAGACAGTGGATTGGGCATACAGTAGTATGTTTAATTTAACAGGCCAATGTTTTCATTGCCAAACTCACCTGAAGCTCCAGTGACACCAATTGTCCGCTAAATGTTGTCTTTCTTTAAATTGTCCTTGTATACACAATGTCTGGGGTCATACAACTCGCTGTATTTCTCTACCTCGACTATCTACAGCACCATGATGCATGTCCATGATCGCAAATTGAAACTAGCAAGAAGATGCTAAGTAAACGAGAGGAGTATTGTCTGCGGAGGGACACAGGGTTGTAGTTATATTGGGGGCCTATATAACTACAGTTATTTCATTGTATATGATGTGGGAGGTTCACATGATCCCTACAGTGGGATCATGATCATGATGCACCCCCGCCAACACCCTACGGTGTAGCCGGACTACAATGCATGCAGGAATGCCACTAGTGAAGATATTTCTTAACAAATTTGACCAGGGGATTTTTCTCCCCTGCCATATACAACCACAACTACCAATCTATACATTATTTAATTAATTGATGAAGAAACGTACGTTCTTTTTTGAAAACCCAACGTTTATTCATAGAGGAGCGTTGACGTGTGGCCTCGCGTTTGGCAACGCCTCCCCTTTACTTTGTATTGGAAACGTTATCGTGTGGGGCAAGGGATTGTGGGAAGGCTCGCAGGCAGGCGGGGGATCGGCCAAATGCGAGGCCACACGTTTGGTGGGGCCGGCCGGTCATTGATTAGAGTGGGAGCGCATCTTATGGCACGACGCAAGGCTACACAACGCTTGCGTACTCAGTCTAGCAGGGAGGTAAGAGGTTGTGATGCAATCGTAGTTGCCTGCAGCTGGTTCTTGGCGAGCTGCATTATCAACGAGTGAATCAACGTCAGACTAGTGTTCAGCTCAACTCAAATCAAACAACTCCATCTTTTTGAGATTGAGACGTGTGCCCACTTCCTCTAGTTATGGCTAAAGGGCATCACAGGTTGGATGACATTAATGTAAGCCATAGTTCCACGGAGACTATGGACCTTTGCTAACGGTTTCAGAATGCATCTATCCAACATTTTTAATGGAAAAAATACATTTGACCTTACTTAGATGTTGAGAGTGAATAAAATCGTACTTAACCTGCCCCATCCATTTCCAGATGAACAGTAACGGGAACAAGAGAGCTCCAACAACAGCCACTCAGCGACTTAAACAAGATTACCTCAGAATTAAGAAAGACCCCGTGCCTTATATCTGTGCGGAACCTCTCCCCTCTAATATCCTAGAATGGTAGGACCTCTCACATTCACAACGCAAATACCAAATGTATCTCACTTTAACCTTTTTACAGTCAAAATGATGTGTAAGCAAGTTGACTGATATGGAACAGATGCATGAATGTATCTAGTGATTGCACAATAATGTTTGATTTATGCAATAAGAAAATTTGCGATAATTTAATTCTGTACCACCAACTATGACCTCTATTCCGATTTCTCTAATTCAATGCAAACCATACAAAATGGGTTGATAATAAATTTGATCTACTCCTTTTAGGCACTATGTTGTTAGAGGTCCTGAAAAAACGCCATATGAGGGTAAGTGACAATCGAGACTACTGTATATGTGCTGTGAATGGCTTGGATGAAGTGCGTGCCGGATTCACCCCCATTTGAGTTGGGGTCGCTCAATATTAAAGTGGTAATCTCGAAGATCTCAGATTCATCCTCTTTGGCGCCACCTATGGCGGAAAAAATCACGATCACCACTAAACACACAAGTGAGTTAAAGAGCAAGTATGTGGCGGTATCTCCGCCATACTCTCTTTGGCAGAACAACCACTGCTGGATGTTGTAAACCGCGCTGCTAACTGCATTTTTTGTGCTGTGAATGCATGGCGGGAACGTCACCACCGACACCCAGTTCGTAATATTCATAATACTGCAAATGCAAGGGCTTTAGTCAGTGGGTCATAGGCGCACTCACCATTGTTTTTCCACATTTGGCGATAGACAGTGACGTAGCTGACATATATTTAAATTAAAAACTTTGAAGATCTTCGATATTGCCAAATGCCAAAAATTGAATTTTTTTTAGCTTTGTTCTGCATTTCTGAGCAGAACTTTGTGATCTGTGACCCACAGGAGGTTATTACCATGGAAAACTCATATTCCCTCGTGAATTCCCATTCAAGCCTCCTAGTATCTACATGATCACACCCAACGGACGATTCAAGTGCAATACAAGGTAAGGTGTCTTGGATTGTGGTTGCGCTGCTAATGGCTAACTCATTCTTTATGACTGCTGTTCATAAATCTTTTGTACTTTTTGTTTGTTCGATGATCTGGGTTTATTGGTAAAGGTGTGTCCCCAGTCTCACCGTGTTGTTCTTCTGCAGGCTGTGTCTCTCCATCACAGATTTCCACCCGGACACTTGGAACCCCGCCTGGTCCGTGTCCACTATCCTCACTGGTCTGCTCAGCTTCATGGTGGAGAAAGGTCCCACTCTGGGCTCCATAGAGACCTCTGACTACACAGTGAGGATCCACACCCAGAGGACAAGCCTCAATTAGCATGTGTCGAATGGGGATAAAGTCTTCATTTTCTTTCTTTGTTTTGTTTTTTTAGAAAAGACAGCTGTCCGCCCAAAGTCTGGCCTTCAATCTCAAGGACAAAGTCTTCTGTGAACTCTTTCCTGATGTAGTGGATGTAAGTTTTATAATGTCATTATTATACTCCCAACCTGTCCCTCTGCTCTCGCAACTATTCAATGTGGCTAGTTGTTTCCATTGCTTGTCTGACGTTCCCTACTGTTCCTCCTGCGGTGTAGGAGATGAAGCAGAAGCAAAAGGCCCAGGAAGAGCTGAGCGCCCGCACTCAGCCCCTCCCCCTGCCCGATGTGGTCCCCGACGGCGACCCTCAGCACGCTCACTACGGCCACCCCGCCCTAAATGGTGGACCCGCCCCCCTGGGTGGCGCCAACCCCGCCCCCGGCCTGCAGCATGCCAATCGCAACCACGGACTGCTGGGCGGGGCCCTGGCCAACCTGTTTGTGATCGTGGGCTTCGCGGCCTTCGCCTACACAGTCAAGTATGTGCTGAGGAGCATAGCCCAGGAGTGAGGGGGGCGGGGGGCTACTTGCGTTTCAGGCTAGCGTCGAGCGGGCTAGTGGACTACACGCGAGATGGACACACACCAGGGCCAGGTGGGAGGTTCGGCCCAGGTTGACATGCTGACAGACCCCCTACCACACCTGCCCCCTCCCTCCCTTTCACCACCTCCGCCACTACGACCACCTCCACCAAAAACAACAACACAGACTTTGGAAGGTTGGACCTGAATGCGACCCCACCCTAGGACGGAGCAGTGGGCCGAAGTGGCAGTAGGACCCGGAGACTGAGAGGAGTTGATGACGTTTGTAATCCACTCAGTGCTTTTCAGTGGGTTGTCCCAGCAGCAGGAAAAGGGCTTGGCTCATGGGTTCATTAAGGTGTCCATATTGTAATATTTTGACTCTGCTTGGGGCTTACTGTGCAGCACTGTACTGTTTTATCTTCTTCATACATGTGTTGTTTATTCCAGGAAGTACCATCACTAGCTGAGTAAATGTATACTAGCCTTGTACTTTTGCCTCTGAAAATAAAAATTGGTTAGACCTAGACCTTAATGTAGAGTAACGACATTGTTTGCATATTTTTTTTTGCTTTTTTTAATCATTGATTTTTAATCAATTAAAGAATTGCTGTTGTACTGTATCTGCAATTTTTAATGGATAACTATTGGACAGATAATTCCGTGTTCTTTATGACCTTCATGTACACATAGTTGATTATTTATTTATATATATATAATCATACCCGACCCGCACTTCATAATCATAAATCTTTCATGAATCATCTTGATGTCAGGCTGTATACATTCTGGCTGTAAGTGAGGGTACTTTCTGTAGCTTTGTATTTAGGTGATGCATAATTGAGGTTACTCTTATCTTAATTTAAACAAAATGTATATTCATATGTTCATTATAAAAAACCAAATGTCTTGCAAGTGATGTGTTTGCACACAATGCAATGCTGCCCAACTTCAATACTGCTGTGTTTTAAAAAGTTTAATTTCTTCACGACCATAGCATGAGCTGAAGGAGCCTCATGTTTATGGCAAGTACAACATACATCTCAAACTGAAGACCAAACGTACTATATTCACTGGATCAAAGACTATACAATCAGTATGATAGTCTCGTCTCGCCTCGCCTCTCTTGATCTACCCATGAGCCAAGACAGTCCCTGTCTGTCTGCATAGACGGAATTAAAAAGGAATACCTTTTTAATTGGCTTAGCTGACCAGTATAGCGACAGTCTTATCTGGGTCCAAATTAGAAGACACACAAGACCCAACATGTTCTGGAGTTTGTTCTGTTCAATCTTTGTTTTTTTATTATAATTTATAAGACATAGCCTTAGCTAGCCTTGTTATTTTCTGATAACATGTCCGGTTGTTTGCTTACGAAGCGAATGCCGTGACTGAATTGAATGCGAAACACAGGGACAGACCGGCACGTAGGCCTGCTTACGATTTACTGTTTTTGTGTTGCATTTAGTACAGATGGCTTTTACCGTGTATCAACTACTTTTAAAGGATAAAAAATGTCCACAAAGAGAAGACTGGCCTTTCTATAGAAGAAGAAAACACACTGTTTGTGTGTGTGTGTTTATGTTATTCTCAAGCAAATTTCCATGCTCCAGTTAACTGTGTGAAAATGTAAGTTTTCATAGTGACTTCAAATAAATAACCCTGCTTGGCAGGACATTTTCTGAGTTTTCTATGCTCTTCGTTTGGTGGCACCGATGGATGCGCATTTGATTGGAAATTCACCGTGAAAACGTTCTGCATTTCTCTAACTCGACAGGATTAAACACGCCGTGGTTTTCATGAAATAATTTCAATGGAGGACTTCATAGACAAATGTCTGTAAAATATCTGTGTGTTGGGTTTTATTTCAGACTAAATAGAAGACAGCCCTACAACATCACATTGCTTGTACATTACCGTCTATAACGGAAAGTCATTAGTCAGGTGTTCACGTTAAATGGTTAGGGAGATCAGCAAGTGATAGCAATCGCTTTAGGGACCTCATTATGCAATGGAAAAACCACGGCTGCATAACGCATTCAGTGGTTACTAGGGGTGCACAATAGTCGTAATGGTTAGGGTGTGTCGATTCCCAGCCAAACGGTCCTAAATTCCATCCCCAATAGCCTACCTGCTTTATGTATTATTAAGTGGCAGGCCAAAAATCAGTCTGTTTACGTAATACTTTTTAGATAATGTTTTACATAGTAAGGTCAATAAGTGTGGAAACGTACATTACAAAACGATCTGCTAAGCGACTGACACCGTTTGTAAATAAACCAAATACTGGACTTGAGGTTATTTTATTGAAAAACAGTGACGATAGTTTGAACTGAAACCTTATCCCTGAATTAGTCTACCAGATAACTTCTTAACAATGCCATGGAAGGATGGGATTTAAACAGCTAAAAATACATTTAACAGTAAGACATATGCAAACAAACAGGGATGAGATAAAATCCAAAAGCCTTTCGTTTCAGAATTCCAGGAGAAACTTGCTTGACCACAGATTGCGAGAGAAAGTCTGCCACACTGTTACAAAACTTAAGTCCATATGTGTACTTCCAACCGAGAGCTGATGACAAGTGTGCATTCATTAGGTTACGTTTACAGACAACCCAGCAATAATCACGAGCGATATCATATTATGCAGGATGTAGTTGTGGTTTACATTCACCACACTACATCCGAGTAAGACTAAAAATCCAACTTGCAACCTTTGCATGTATATTCAAATATGGTACTACTCATTGGGAATGGTTAAAGAAATACACGATTACAACAAATGAGATTAGTTCCTGATTAAAAAGATTTACTAGTTTGTGTTAGTACGTGTTCTTGCTTGTTAATTGCTGAGCTTACCGCGTCCAATTCCGGACAGCGCAAGCTAGCGGAGCATAATTTGCGTGTGTGTGTGTGAGCACGCGTGTGGTACGGTACAAATCAGAGATGACGCTGTTATAGCCTCTTAAACATCACACAACAATTGTATCCATTAGTACTGTTGGATCAAAGAATGGGTTGTTCTAGCTAAAGTATATTGGTTAATATAATGGCTAGTTTCTAAAACATGGAAAATAGTAAGAAATCTAGTCATATTTGTTATATAAATGTATTCTAGAAAATACTTCACAAAAAGCAATTCTCTGGCTAATGATCAGCAGGTATTTCCAGGAGATTTTGGTAATCGTCGGAGTGTTAGGTAGAGGAGGGGGATACAGTAATCTTTCCTAAGTCCATTTTCTTAACATGTTAAAACTTGAGGATTCCTTTGTTCCTGAAGATGGGCACGCAATCCATCACTATACGTTTAACTTGATAAATACATTCAGCACTCACAGTTGATGAAGTTCAAATGTTTCTATTGCATAAGGTCCATATGCGCCCTTCCTAAAACACTTAGTACATTAATTGTGACACTATCACATGTGCATTTTTTAAATTAAAAACAACCATCACAGTCTCACCGATGCATTTTTCAGCATAGATGGACTCCATGATTTTACGTGGTTTCTTTCGGGTAGTGAATACATCTTCAACGACCTCACACTGACAAAAAACATAATTTATGCATTATAAAATAAGTACTATTTGTGATGAATGTAGTGATACAGCCAAAACACATGAGCCAAAACACAGGAAATATCATGGGATTAGTGCATCACATAAAACTTACTAACTTAACTCATGGGACACAAAAGGAAACTTTTTTTTTTTTGCTAGCGCTCAACAAGCCTTTTGTGCAAGGCTTCAGGGCATAGCCAAAGTGTCATGTTACAGGAAGTATTCCTCTTATCACAGAAAGCCCTATAGCTTGAACAAAACAGGTGTCATAAACATTTACCACAACGCCAAATTCCACTTCTGAATAAAATGGGGAAGGACAAAATAGAGAGGGTGTTAAAAACTAACCACACTTCCTAAAAAGATAATTAAACCAATACAAGGTCAAATAATGCAAAATATTTGATAAAACATTAAAAATGAGTTTAAAGGAGCATTTAAAACTAGACAGAGGTGAAAAGGGGTTTCCTTATAGTGAACTGCAGCAGTTAAATAGTTGATATAACCCCTGTGCTTCCAGCCTTACCACTGCCCTGCACTAGAGATGAGCCTTCTAGGCTCCCTTAGTGACTGACTGAGTGAGTTAGGCCAACCCTCTACGGCCTAGAGCAGCTCTCTATAGGACTGGGTACTGGGAGAGCCCTGTAGGGCTAGGGGTACAGGGACAGATACCTCGGCCCAGGCGGGGAGCCGCTCTTTATGGGTAGGGGTGCTGGGAGAACCCCTCTATGGGTAAGGGTACGGACCCGGTGCATACAGGTAAGGGTACTGCCTGGGAGAACCCCTCTATGGGTAAGGGTACGGACCCGGTGCATAAGGGTAAGGGTACTGCCTGGGAGAAGCTCTCTATGGGTAAGGGTACAGGAAAGACCCCCTCTATTAGGTAGGGGTACCGGGACACCCCCTCTATTAGGTAGGGGTACCGGGACACCCCCTCTATTAGGTAGGGGTACAGCCAGGGAGACCCCCTCTATAGGTAGGGGTACTGGGGCAGGCGACGGGGGCTGAGCTGGTAGGCGCCGTAGGCCTCGGCCCGCGGGGTCACACTGACGTAGGGCGAGGCGGCGGCGAACGGGTGCTGGTAGGCGGCCGGGAGCGCGTGCAGCAGGCCGGCCGCCACCTGGTC
>JAOPJO010000025.1:20107316-20119086 GCA_027123675.1 Molva macrophthalma | reverse complement strand
ATATGGCTTGAATCCATGATCACCATCATTTCACCAAAGCTACAATCCTTTCAAGGATAACATTTGTGGCATTTTATTTGCTCTTGTTTGCCGTTATGTGTACCACCCAGAGCTTTTTATCTCTAAATTGCTCTGGTCCCGGCCAAACGACCATTGACTTGATAAGCTCCGCTGTAGCGCCACCATGAGGCCAACAGAAGGACCGCTCCCTCCCTGTGAACTGAACAGTGTTTTAAGTTGTGTGTGAGGAGCCTCTTTGCTCTCTCATGACTATTGTGGTAGTGCAATAAATACAACTGATCTGTGAGATGCGGTGTTTAACGACATATCTACATTTCCAGTTATTTTGAAAAAAAACAACTGATGTGCTACCTGGCTGTTCAACAAAAGAACCTGACAATGTGGTTAAAATGGTAACTCTTTATTTTACAATAGTTTACAAAAGTTTCACAGAAACAGTTTGCACCACAATAGGCCTACAGACAAGCTTTCTCAATAATGGGATGAAACAATTCAGGATCAATTGAACCAAATATTTGTAATTATAGCAATCATAATAGGATACGATCTTCCATTTGCACCTGCAGATCAGATTCAATCTTCAAAAGCGCTAATTTGTTTCAATATGTAAAAATGGAATACGAATGACTACAACATGCAAATTGTGTCTTGAGGCGTCAAACAATTTGTACAGCTTTGCATGGCCCATTAGCAAGTGTTTATAAATATCAGGAAAATCAACCGCAGGAAGGAGCAGTGCGTTTCAAAAGTTTGGTACTGAACTTAATTTGTTCTTGAAGTCAAAAGGTTGTTGGGTCATTATTTGTAAAAAAGCAATCTCGCATTGTGAAATCCCATACTAGATACTGGCATCTAATGTGTCAAAATCACTTTCAAGTCACCTCCATGTGATCTATGGCTTATATATTGACAGATACAACAAGAACATGTAGCCTATAGTCAAACTGGCTGAAACATGAAAACGGATAAAGCATGACTGAAAAAATACTTGAAATAGTATGTCCAAATCTCAAACCTCAACACTTTAAGAAAAAAAACATACTCATCAAACAGGCAAAACATGAAGAGTGAATACTGATGAGCACAGAGTCGAGGGTTATATGATACGGGGAGGGGGAGCCATGGATCCTGAACCTGCATGACCTCCTTGCCCCCCACCCTAATCTCCTGTTCTGAAAAACTAGATAAAAAAAAAAAGGTAAACTGATGGTAGCACATGCATTATTGATGTATTATTCACTCCTCATTTTTGTCAGCCACACACACCCATGTGTAGTTTCCCCTCTTCCCCACAAAGAACCCCCATTTCTGAACCGTTCTGGTAGGCTGAATGAGAACACCTCCTTGAAACCATCCCTTTAAACACATGGTTATAAAGACCCTTTTCTATAAATGGACATTATAACAAAAACAATTAAATTACAAAGAAGCCAATTATTTCTCAAGTGTGCGCACAAGCTGTGTTTATAAAGAATCAATATCTCAACAGATTTGTGCTAAAACATGCCAGATCTGGCTGGAGTTAATATGGCAGGCCTTATCATCAACAACCCAAATATGATTACTGAATATGAAACCTATTCTTTAAATATTTTTTTTCAGACAGAGGAATCCTACTTTTTTTTTTTTAAAGCTGAATCCACAATAACCATTGACAACTAATGGTATTGATAAAAAAATACAGTATGTGAGAGTGACCACCTAATCGCAAGTTTATGTTTGGTTCAGGAGTGGCAGAGGCAGCAAGGGGGATCTAGCGGTTTTGGAAGGTAAACGGTACAACCACTCACTCCAGAAGGGTTGACCAGGAGCCTCGATGATATTCTTAACAGTGTTGACAATGATAATAATAAAAAAAATAAAAAAAAGATAAATGGGATGGCTATGTCTCTTTGTTCTGTTGGACTACACCGCCATGTTGTAGCACCAGCTCAAACATTAGAGATCTTTCACTTTATTTAACCAAATAACATTTAACGAGTGCTAGAGGACCTAAATCACTGTTTTGATTGAAAAGACACACCTTTTCCAGTTTTAAAGATAAAAAAAGTGCAAAACCTCTAACCTAAAAATCCCAGCATGCACCGAGGCGGGTGGCAGTTATAAGGGCATCATATATGGCAGTTCCAGTGTTCACGAGACGCGAAAGTCCCAAACGTTAGCAATGCTGCTACGCTTACAGACTTTTCAGTGATTGCCGTACGCACAGGGAAGCAAATCTGCCATAGCGTTCAACTGTCAAATAGGTCCACGGCAAGTTCAACTATATATATATATATATTAAAAAAAAAAAATCAGGGACAGGACTGGGGTGCACGACGGAGGTCAGCTCACACGTTAACAGGAACCGTTGCGGACGGGCGGGGAGAGTTGTAGGGTCATAGGTCATAGTTCAGGGGTCAACCCGGGGAGGACTAATCTAACAGGTGTTTTCGGGGCCCGATGCGCGAGCGGTGGGAGCGCCGCGCGTCCAGCGTGCCGTGCGTGTCCCGGCAGCTCTGACACATGTACGTCTCGGGGACGTGGCTCTTGCGGATCTTGGCGCAGGACAGGTGGATCCAGGTGTTGCACGTGTTGCACTCGATCATGGCTCGGCCGGCGAACGGCTTCATGCAGAAGCAGGTGACCAGGTCCCACGAGTCATCATCTGGGAAGACGGGAGGAGAGGGACGCAAATTACATTTTCCAACTCTACACTTTGCAATAACGTACCTCCAGAAATTGGTACATTTGCCGAAGCCTTACCGGAGTCGACCATAATGTCCTCGTCCTCCCCCGATCCGTCTTCGTCTCGGAAAACCACCTGCTTCCCCTGGCGGAAGACTGTCCGGCTCCCCGGGGAGGGCTCGGCCATCTCCAACTTCACCGGGCTCTCCTGCAGGTCCCGCCCGTCCCAGCAGCGGTGCTCCTCCTTGGGCTCCTGCTTGCAGTGTGGCGGGCTGGGCAGCCGCGGTGCGTGGGGAGGATGCAGAGGGATAGTGATGTCGTCGTCGGGCTCCTCTTTGATGGCGTGGGCACCCAGAGGGGGCGGGTAGTGCAGCCCTGGGGCGTGCAGCCCTGGGGCGTGCAGCTCTGGGGCGTGCAGCTCTGGGGCGTGCAGCCCTGGGGCGTGCAGCCCTGGGGCGTGCAGCTCTGGGGCGTGCAGCCCTGGGGAGTGCAGCTCTGGGGAGTGCAGCTCTGGGGCGTGCAGCAGGGGGCCGCTCGTCTCCCTGGCCTGGCCCAGCCGCTCCTTCTTCCTGTTCTTCTTCTTCTTCTTCAGTTTGTCCACCTTTCTGCGCTCATCTGAGTGAAGGCCACCGAGCACATGCTGCAATGGAAGTTAAAAGGCACGTTGCAAATAGGATCAAAACACCAACTTTATTTAAGAGTAGGTTGGTTATTTACCTAGCTAGAGATAGGAGTTATATTATACATTCTCCGTTACAGCATCCCAGGAATGTAACAATTTACAAATCACCATCTGTAACTGCACCACACACACAAACCGCACCTTCTCCACAAAGTTAAGATCCTGGCTCACTAACAGGTAAAAACGCACTCACTAAAATCACCATCCGTCCCTACCCATGTTTACTGTGTGTTTTATGTCTGTTATATATAGTCCACATCTTCTCGTCATCTTTAACCCATTGTGCGTCTTTCCCTTTGTGATTCAGGTTCTGTCTGTATGCATTTATGATGTCATGTTATTTCATATAATGTATTTTAATGTATGACCTGTCCAGGGACTGCAGATGTAAACTAGCCTTCCTGGCTTACTCACAGATACAGAATTGTTGTAATGTATGCCTGTCAAAGAAACCAATAAATGAAAATGAATATCCATATGCAATGCAAAACGTACATCTTTCCTTATGTGGCTAGACGAGGCTGCCCCTGGATGAGGGCGTTTCCTGCTCCTATCCTGGGCGGCTTTGGGTGGGCGCTGAGGGCATGAGGAAGACGAGGGGCCGGGGGTCCAGCCATCGCTGTCCGCTGTGCTACCGGTGCTGTTGGGGGGGCTGGAACTGCTACGAAGAGAAGATTCCTGGTGGCGGGAGTAGGAGACATGAGAACAGCACTAAATAGACCCTTTGCGATGGACAGATTAACTCAGGTCAATATTACCCTGTTGACAACTCTTATGTCCCGCACAAACCTATTGCCTCAGCTCGAGTCACGTATTTCAGCCATATTCACCTCTTCACTATCACGTAAGGCAAGTTGTCATAAAATACTCTGCCATTCAAGGTTTTTCTGTACAAGTCATTAAAAGACAAGAAAAAAAATGGTTGACAGAACATAGCATGTAGGTCATAACCAACTAGTATACAAGGCATTTTAAAAGACAACAGGTCAGAAACTTCCTCCTTGTTTAGACCACACCAAAAGACACAACAGAAGCTTTTTCGTCCGTCTCACTTCATCCTACTTAAGCGTGGCTATCGTAGCACAGCGGTAGCCAAGGGCCCGCAAGGAAACGGGGCCAAATGCTATGATAAGAGGACGGTGGCACCAGGCCCTCTTACCCTAGCATAAAGAGGGCTGGGTTAGAGGGAATCCCTGCAGGAGGGACAGGCAGCAGCCCGTGGGCTAGCGTAGGGCAAGTGGGCTGCCCAAAGTCTGTGGATTAAACAAAGGCATGGCATCACAACACACCAGACAGGGGGCCATGCAGTGTTACACCCCAACACAATAGCTGACTATGTGCCAGACAACCTACTCATTTCAATCGTGTTGACACCACCATGTTAAAGTCTATTGTCGATTGGTGACTGGAAATCAATTCAGGATATTTGAGGAAATGTGGATCCAAAAAACTAGGACCACAAAGAAATCCTCCTCATTTCAAAACCTGATACATATTGAAATAAAAAACACAAGAGAACGTGAGACCACATCTCATTGACAAGTCGGTCTAAACTGTTCGAAAAGTTTAACAACCTTAAGTTAGGCTTGCTAGAGCCATCCAGTGCAACAGTGAGTCAAACGCGCACACACAACCCTTCATAGCCATGACCAACGGTCTTGTGTGAAATAGCTACTTCATCATCAGCACCTGTAATGTACCTAGATGGGCCAAAGAACATGCAAAACAGGCTTCACTGCATAACCTATCCCTAACATCATAATGTTCAATTTGTGATGAACGTTTTTTCTTACACTTTGCACAAATACGATTATAATACAATATTCATAAGAACATGCATGACACCACGATTAGTCCGTTTTAGGAAGCCAGTTGATAGCGTGGTTGCTTACCTCTTGTGGATATGGGATGTAGCCGGCATAAGCCAAGACAAAAGTGCAGAACTTGTTAAAATCCTCGACTGTCCGTCTTCGTCTAAATGGCGGACTGAATTCCTGTGACAACAACGCAATCAGTCAGATCTTATATAAGTACATGACAGGATGAAATGACGTATCAATCATCACTGCACAATCCTATGAATAACACGAAACTCATTTTACTTTCCGCAGAAAACGGAATAGCATTGGTATTTAAAAAGCTAATTTAATTTACCTAGTTGTTGTTGTTAACCTAGCCTCAATCCCCGATCCAGTACTGCTAAGCTACAGTACACGGTGAACGCTGGCTAGATGGTCTGATAATGCAGCTGTTACAGCCAACATTGTTCAGTCCACAGAAAGCCTTTCTTATAGTAAAAATCGAAGGCACACGTTTAATTTCTTACAACGCTGTCATTTTAATAAATTCCCTAATTGGAGGATGATAAAATATCGGCCTATATAGATTGGAGTACTTGTAGCAAGTGTACAGGTTAGCCTGCAGGCTGATGACGATGGGATGTTTGACTTGCTAACCCTACAACTCCGCAGTCTCTGAGGCTGAAGTATTTTAGTTGATTGCATTGCAGTGAAGAAATGGGATCCATACTACCCAATGCTAACCACATATGCGTTATTAGTCTGGTGTTTTCATAACGCAGCACGAAGCTAATGACATGAAGCTACGTTAGCAGAGAAGGCTACATCGTGCGCTGTTACTAACGTTAAGTTACCTCAGACAAGTTATCAATGCAAATCTTTTCAATTATTGTAGGACAACGGAATAAAACGCTTACCTCGGACTTGAACGCATGCGATGTCGTTGGGGTTATATCACCCATCTTGACAAAGTGATTCACCACGCTAATATCACCGTTTTAAGTCAGGACAATAGTAAACACTAGAGAGTTACTGCTAGCCTGTAGTGGTCTGTCAATGCTAACGCTAGCTCAACTCAAGCGCCAGTGTTTAGTTTGCCATCAGGACAAAGTATGACATTACGTATGTTCTAACTGGGCATACGATCTGCCTAAGTTGCAAAAATAAAAACTATAAAACATGAACAGACAAGGACAGCTGAAGATCCCGCATTATTTCGATGTGAATGTCCCTCAGCTGCTGCTGGATATTCCGCTGAAGCCGGAGTTTGTCGACAAGTGACGGAAACGGTCGCTCTAGCGGCTGTTAGGCTGAAAGGATCCTCAATTTTAGCGTTATCCCGGTGTACCACAACGCATTTTTCTGTCTCTTACTTCCTATGTGTCCCCGAAGCAAGAAGACTAAGAACATGACAAGAAGAAGACATATGGAGTTTTTACGAAGTATTGGACAAATCAATATCAGAAATATATAACGGAACCGAGCGATATCCCTCTATCAGAAGTCCCGTCTTCTCTCTCTTGCCATAACGCTAATTTTGAGCATCCCGTTCCCGGCGCTCTGTCGTGAGATCAGAATGCCTTGGAGCGAGGTTAGCCTGCTAGTGGGTTAAATGTTTATGTTTTCAAGCCACAAACATTACGTGTATTACATAATTGTAACATTAATAAACGTATGATCAAAATCCAATGTAGGCCTTTCCAAGACACTGTTTAAGCACATAGCCTAAACCCATAGCACGTTGTTAATTTCTAATTGTTTAAATAAAACCGCGAAAGTGGTAATGCCCTGATAAAACGCAAGGAGGATCAAATATTTTCAATACGAATAATTAGTTATTAGTGGTGTCTTCTCAAACTTAAACTTGATGTTTACTAACGCGTAACTATTGCCTTCAACTTCATTCGCTACATGAAGATTGACATGCAAAGCCACTTCAGAGAGGCAACTATTGTTTTTTCCCCTAATATAATAACCCAATATAATACATGACACATGTCAATGGCATATCATATTTTAGATTAGAACAAATCCAACAATTTATTTACAACAAGCAGTTAAGAACAAATGTGCGGAGGAGCTAAAGTGCAGTTAGAGAAAGGGGCTATCTATGTCCATGCCCTGGTAGTCCTACTACTTGAAGGACGCAACCTGTTCCACCACCACCTGCCCTGTCAGTCTCAGCGAGTCAGAGAAGATTGGCTACCTGAAAGTGGAGAAGTTCCCGGGTATGTCAGACCCCAACCTGGTGCACCTTAACCCCTGCTATGTGCCTCTGCTGTGAGGAGACGGTCAGAGGAGGCCTATGACACAATCCAGGGCAGTCGTGAGGTGACTGGCATGCACTCTGTGAGCCGCATGGAGAGGTGATGCACGTTACAGAGTGCATCACAGATTACATCAACTTCTGTATGGACTACTACACTGTCCCAGCAACAAATGGGTAGCAAAGGACATCAAGGCAATCCCAAATGCAAAGAAGATGGCCTTTAGAGCAGGTAAGAGGGAGGATGTGAGGACAACACAAGGGGAACTGAGTGTTGATAAGGGAGGCTAAAGAGAAGTACAGGAGAAAGCTTGAAACTTCAGAAACCAGAGAGAAGTGAAGTGGAATGGCATGAAGTCCATAACTGTTTTCAGGCCGACTGGAAACAGAGGAGTTGAAGGCAGCTTGGAAAGGGCCGACATATTTAATCAGTTCTTCAATCGATTTGAGACGATGGCCCTGTTCATCCCCTCCTTGACTCATCTTTTTTCTACCTCCAACCCCCACCTAGTCCACGGCCCACCCTCCACCTCCTTACAGCCCCAATCCTTCTTTGAGGGTCCTACTCACCCTTCCACTGGTCGCCAGGCTAACTGCCCTCTCCAACCTAACGACTCCACCCCTCCCCCTACCCCACATGTAACCTCTACCATTTCTTCACAGCTGACAATGTAAGAATAGAGCAGACTCCACTCAAGCAAGGTTGGAGGCCCTGATGGTGTCAGCACCAGGGTGCTCAAAGCCTGTGCCCCTCAGCTAGGTGGAGGTCTTCACCATATCTTCAACATGAGCCTGAGTTTTCAAAGGGTCCCTGTGCTGTGGAAGACGTCCTGCCTCGTTCCTGTACCAAAGACGCTGGACCCTTGAGAGACTTGTCCTGGAGCAGCTCCGGCCAATGGTCAGCCAACTCTTATACCCCCTCCAGCTCACCTACCAGCCCCCGACTGAGTGTTGAGGATGCCATCATTTACCTGCTATACCGCATCTATGTGCACACCTGGACATGCCAGGGAGCACTGTGAGGCCTTTTGTTTTACTTCTCCAGTGCTTTTGACACCATTCGGCCAGCTCTTATGGGTGAGAAGCTGAAAGTGATAAAGGTGGCTTCCCCCCTTGTGTCCTGTACGCAGGACACAAGGGTACACAGGGTACGCAGTACGCAGGCTTGCAACACTGTGTCTCGGACAGAGTGGCGAGCAACACTGGGACAGTCCTGTCTCAGTGCGGCTTCAGTTGCGGGGGTTTAGTTTTGTTAGGGGGTGCAGGGGGCGGGGGGAGATGCGGCTCGCACACGCACTACCAGATGTCACACACGGTGGACACAAAGTAACAAGCCTAAACTGAATTAAGCATGCACTCATCTCAGAGAAGTTCTCAACCACAGATTATTTTATACAATTGTATTTAGTTTCCAATTAAAATTTTAGCTCGGTGACCTCATAGCTGGCTACGGGCATGGGGAGAACTATCTGCAGCTCAACGTGACAAAGACAAATGGGCTGGGTGTGGATCTGAGGTTGGTCAAGACACGGGTGACCCCTGATTCTATCCAGGGGGTCAGTGTGGACATTGTGGAGCACTACAAGTACCTGGCAGAGTACATTGACAATAAACCAGGCTGGGCTAAGAACATGATGCCCTCTACAAGAAGAGCCAGAGCCATCTCTACTTTCTGTGAAGGCTGGGGTGCCTCAACATCTGCTTGACGATCGTTAGGATGTTTTCTAAGTCTGTGGTGGCCAGTGCTATCCTGTTTTCTGTGGTGTGCTGGGGCAGCAGGTTGAGGGAAGCAGATGCCAATAGACTCCACAAACTGATCGGCAGGGCCAGTGACATTGTGGGGGTGGAGCTGGAATCTCTGGCGGCGGTGACAGAGAGGAGGATGTTGTGCAACTTGTGTTTTCTTGGACAAAGTTTCCCACCCACATGACATGCTGGTCAAGCACAGGAGTACACTCAGTGCAAGACTACTTTGAAGATGCACCACAGAGCTCCACAGGAAGTCATTCATGCCTGTGGCCATCAAACCTTTCAACTCCTCCCTCAGAATGTGAGACACTGAGTCAATACATTGGCCCTTGGACTTATTTTAACCCCTGTCAGCAGCTATAACCTCATTATGTATTTATAACTTTCCCAATGTGCAATACTGACTTAACATATGGTTCAGGCTTCTCGTCAGTCTTTTGTAATATTTAGAATAAAATCAAACCAAGCAATATCTAGGTGAAGTTAAACCCATAGATAAGGTCATAAAGAAACGTTGGGCCATACATTTGTCCAGTGAAACTAGTAGCTAATCAACAGCTTACCCTGATGTAACCCTAAGGCCCACCACATGGTTGCCAAATAAATACATAAAGCAAAAAGGTCCAGTTAAGGAATAACCAGGCCTGATAATTTGATCTACGTTACAACCAATTCCGATATAACGCCTCAGTCTGTTTGCTTATTTGTCTTTGAAAATGTTTTTGGAACTTTTTGCATTTGCATCATCAACACATTGTTTTACAAATATAAACACGGTAGCATGGTATTATCTTCAAATATTGACTAAGGCTCATTAAAAAATAGATTTCTACCTTTGCACTTTATCTCATTGGACATTTGTATATACCTAGTGAAATAAGGAAACATACTTTCAAGTATCCATTGTCTCTATTCGATTATGTTTGTTCAAAGAAGGTATTCAGTGGTCTGTTATTTCTGTAAAGCAGACTACTGCTATCAATAACAGACCGTTGCTATAGACGCTATTTTTTTTTTTCGCGTAAGCAATACATATTTTTTGTGAAATCATTGCTTGTTAGCCGTGTTATATGCAGGGTGATCAAGTCCTTCATCACCCTGTCGAGGTTTACTTCGCGATAATGACCGGTTCGATGTACATAGACTACTTTGCAGCTCTGAGCCTCTTTCTTGATGCCGCACTCCTCTTCAACTGTAGTGGCCGCTATGTTCCACTCCACGCGCCTCAAGCTGCATTGATTTCTTTGGCTTCAAAGACGCTCATAACATTCTACAGGAGAACAGCCACCCACTGACAGTATCGCTGTTCTTATAGGTAGAAAATAGGATCATTATTTAGTGCGGGTCAACAAATTGCGGCATTTATTTTCCGTAGACACGTATAGATATGGTTCGTTTAGCAATACAACAAAAGCCGATCGCGTGTGCTTGAATTGGACCGGATGCAGATTGCTCAACGGCTCGATATATCCTATATTAACAAATATTTTTGACAAGCTTGTCAATCCTGTCATCACATTTTTCCAGGTGTCACTATGGGGGTTAAAAAAACGTACATTAGTATCGGCTATGCCTCGTTCGGGATGGTTATGGGGTTCTCTGCCTTTTTGGTTTGGAACATCGCGTACAAACAGCCGTGGACGGCCGCAATGGGAGGACTATCAGGTAAACATCTGCACGTTGCTGTCACACGGGCCCACATTTAAAAATCACTAAGTTACTCATATGAACATATTTGCAATTGCAACCGAATGACGTGCTGCACCGGGACAACGCACCAAGTCCTAATGGTATACCTCTACCAGCGATGAGCGACCAGAAGGTCCTCCTGCCATTTGTTTTTAACTATCGGTATTCTGATATTGATTATCTGTGCAAGGGAGACAGAAAGCCTTTAGGCTATATAGCCTATATTGTGAGTGCACATCGTGGTGGTGACCACACTAACAAGCGATTGAGTTGCATTTGGACAAAAAACATGTTTAGAGAACAGTAAACCGCTATCATGGAGGGATAATTTAAGTTTCGTGGTATATTAACGAATTTGTACTTTGTGCTTGTATGTGCAATAACAAATCCTTATCAGTAACCTCTGCTCTCAATATCTCACAGGATGTTTTAGTGACATCTTGTATTTTTTATTATTATTCAGTAGCCTAGTCCTAACTGTTGCCTATCACATGTAGGGCTATAATAAAGAAATTACATGTAGGCCTACAATAAAAATAAATGATAACGGGTGCATCAACTTCAACTCGGATCGAAGTTCAAAATCTGGTTTGCAAATCAGAATATGCTGACAGATTAACCCGGGAAAACCATAGATATGTACATTTTTGTCTCACCCCAAATCAATTTGGGTACATTGAGTTTGACGTAGTTTACAATTACGTATATTATATTTGTTAGTCTGTAATGACCTTTATTAAAAAAATATTAATTAAATATTTCTCATATTTCTGGGCAAGGTCAAAAGAAAGTTTCAAATGTTTTCAATATAAATATTGAATAGATTCTACAAGGGCTAATGCATTTGTTCAATTTTTCCTTTAATTTTCCTTTACTATTTCCTTCTTCGCTCTTTTC
>JAOPJO010000025.1:20015425-20026218 GCA_027123675.1 Molva macrophthalma | reverse complement strand
ACGCACACGCACACACACACACACACACACACACACACACACACACACACACACACACACACACACACACACACACTGCATATATACAGCAGACGGCAGACAGACAAGACTTTGGGAGGTCAAAAGTCCCTAACATTTCTTTGTTGTGCAAAGGAAAAGGACTTGTTGCTCTGGTAAATAGTTAAGCGGCAGTTTAAACCATTGACAATTACAAGGTAGAAAATCATGTGTTTGTGTCAACATTTTAACGCAGATATCCAAGTGATCGAGTTGGGCCCGATCCGACTTCAGCCCAGATCGCCCCACTCTCCCCTCGCCTGGAGACCAACCTGATCACATGACCTCACATTCCGTTTTGCTACACGGATCAGTCTGGACCTCAAGCCGCCCTCGCCCGCCCGAACTTTTGCCTCGACAGACAAAACTCCTTTAGCCAATCAGCGAATCAATCGAGTCGGAAGAAGGGCGAAAAAACTCCACTAGGGCGTACTCTTGTTCTTGTTTAATGGTTGTTATCGAGTGTATTTCTGCAAAAACGGCACTTACGGCTGTGTTTGCTCTACTAATGTTAACGTTACCGCTCGTTGCTTTGGGAGACGCCATTACCGCTTTGCCAGCGGCGGCCTGTGTTTCACGTCATCAACTACGACACAGTCCCTGATCGGCTCCGATTACATTGTAATTTCAGGTTAATCGATGTGGGCGGATAGAGGTCCAGACTGATCCATGTAGCGATACAGAATGCGAGGGTCACGTGATCAGGATGGTCTCCAGGTTCAGATGATCGGACCGTAGAGTCTTCATGCGTGTACCCCCCCCCCACATGTTCCCAACCGCCTGGGAACGTGTGGGGGGGTACACACCGACCCGACGGCAAGGCAAGACTGGTCCTCGTGACCTCTCTTGCAGGGTGTCGTTCAGCGCGACACGGGCAACAGCTGGCCCATGTGTGTCGTCACGCTAGGTTGCGCTACGATGCGTTTGCATTTCTTTGAGGCGTTGATTGAAGTAAATATTGACCCCTCCCTCTTTCCGGATTCCAGGTGAACTGGACGCTAAGTCATGAAGACAGAATATGTTGCGGTCAAATGTGTTGTGGGCCCTTTCTCCAGACCAAGTCACGGCAAGACTTTATGATGCAATAATCTCCTAATTAGACAGGCGGACCATCCATGAGAGACAAAAATGTTGTGTAGTCTGAGCCCGGCATAGGTCAAAAAGTATGTGTTTGTGGTAAGGGTGGGGAACATTACAAACACAAACACACGCATTGTGGGGACACTATGTTGTCCCATGTAATGTTGACACTGGATGTGTGACCGTAGCGTAGGCGGCAGACTGTATGTGCAATTGAGACCCAAGATGATTCCTAGCTTGCGAGGAGTGCTGTCCGTGTGCATGTTCATGTGGATGTTCTCTTCCCGCTGTTCATGTCGGGTTTCATTCATCAATTTCCCAACATAGTATGTGTGTGTGACCCCCACAAAGCACTCCTGTGCAGTAATACGCAAGGGGAGCGTATGGAAGTCTGTCACCGATAATTATTACATAAGTAAAAAGTTTTAATCAACTTCTCTCACGACAAATGCATCTCTCTTTATGGGTCTTCATAGTTGCAAATGAATACACGGCTTCTAAACGGCTTCTCAGTAAAACCACAGAGGTGGCCGGGGATATTCTCTGCAGCTGTCCGTACATTCAGATACAAAATCAACACACACACACAACTTAAAGACACTACAAACACACACCACATTATCACAACATTCTTTTTGAAGAGTATAAAGGTTGCCCTACTTTTTTTTGTAATACAGCAGCTTTGCAAATGTCAACCTGCAAGAGACCCTCCCCACACACACAAATACGCAGAACTATAAAGTTTACCGCATTTATATAGGAGACACACACAAACTTCTGTGGTATGAAAATGTACTTGTCAGACTCATGTGTGTGTGTGTGTGTGTGTGTGTGTGTGTGTGTGTGTGTGTGTGTGTGTACATGAATGTGTGTATGTGTGTATGCTGATGTGCATGTGTGTAGGCTGGGGTGTGTGGATGAGTGTTTGTGCGGGTGTGCGGCCATGAGTGTGTGTGTGTGTGTGTGTGTGTGAGTGTGTGTGTGTGTGTGTGTGTGTGTGTGTGTGAGTATGTGTGTGTGTATGTTTGAGTGCATGCATGACTGTGTGTGTGCTGTACTTAAGTAGTACGTTCAGGAAACCACAACCCCAGCATCTGACATTTACAAATTACCAACTTACCGTAACACTTTATCTCCAAACATTATAACACATTACATTACTGAAAACAGTGACCATTAAAAAATATATAAATCTTTGTTGGTAATTATTTGACACAGTGACCAACCAGACAACAATAATTACCGGACAAAATCGGGTAAAAATGTCTGGTACCATATACAATTTTTGGCATCTGCTAAACACTCTTTAATCCTAAAAGTAATGCTATTACTTTTCTGCAGCTTTTCTACTTTTAACAGCTATTATATTTATGTATTTATATAATTATATTATATCAGATTAATTCTGCGGGTCTTCCGATCCTATTCCTCCCCTCCTTCTTAGCTTAATTTGATAATAAGGACAACGATGAAGTTAAAAATGATTTACTAACATGACTGTAAGGGAATAAAGGGAATACAAAAAAGAACTGAGGTATACACACACGCAAAAAAGGATCCGGGCCTCAGCTGGGGAGACTCTTCTGTTTACACATAGTCAATCTTTTTATTATCACATTACTTACAGACTTGGGAACAGTCCAAAATGCATTTGTGAAAAACTTTCCGTGCAACCTTAGAAATTGATTAACACTTCATCCACCTCCAGGTTTCCACCTAAACCCCATGGCTAATAGAATTGGGCCACTCTCAAAAACCCTGTGACTCGAGTTTGGACGTGGAGAAACACAGTGACATACTGTGTCCCTGGGAATAGAAACATTGGAGCACCACAGGAAAATATGAGGAAATGTTTTAATGATTTAATGTTTGGCTGTTAATATTATTTTGCTGCTATTATTTTCCGAAGGAGACCACTCCTTCACGTATAACACACTCCACGCATGCACTCAGATGAACACATGCACACCTACACACACTTTCTGGCTGGGAAGTGAAGGTGGCACCAAAAAAAACAATGAAGATGACGATTACTCCTCTGTGCTCTTTAATGTCTCGTTCAGGTGGAAGGGGAGGAAATGATGTCATTCCGGAATTATTCTTAGCACTATGTTTTTACCCTCGCCATTGTGTGCAAATAGTTCACAGCGATTTATCAACGTCGATGTTTGTAATTATTCACAGGGCCAAAAGCCTTTCCTAAACCACTGATAACAGTCTTTCCATGCTAATGACCCTTCGTTGCCCTCGTAGTTCAGACAAGCGGTGTCGGCACAATGCTGCCCTGTGGTTCGCAGTAAACATGGGAGTCACGCACCAGACAACTACACATAACTGCTGTTTAATATGGGTTTGGTGCATTCCTCCTGCACTTATTTTCGTCCTCCTTCTCCTCCTCCTCCTCCTCCTCCGTCTGAAGCCGTGTGAGGAGGACAGAATGTAGTCATGCCCCATGGAGGGCCAGGGAGAGGCGGAGAGAGAAATATCCGGGGGCAACGCATGCCTTCTGCGGAAACTGAACCAAAACCACATGGTGGGTTTAGGCTTAATGATATTTGGATGACTCGCATAAAGGGCATCCAACATCCAATCTGGGTAAGTGGACAGCGAATCAATAGAAAATTAAGGGGGAAAAATGGATGCTCTCTTGCATTTTGCGCACCAACAGACTCCACCACACACACACACATATAAATGCACACATATTTATGGACGCACGTACACACACACAAGCATGTACGTAATGCATAGCATGAGCTTCACATTAGCATGCTTTTTGTTGTGTATAATTAGAAGGGATTTAGTTTGAACAAAAACACACACACAATCTTTCCCCCACACACACACTGTAACCCCCCCCAGGAACAGACACACACACACTGTCTCTCATGCTCTCCCACACACACACACACATGCTCTCCCACACTCTCTCTCACTCTCTCTCTCTTTCTCTCTCTCTCCACACACATACACACTCAATGTCTCTCTTTCACACACACAGAAAACAACACGCCCTTGTTATTACTGGAAAGTCACAGGCGCTGCAGCCCTTCAGGCAGCCACGGGCCAACAGAGCAGTCATACCCCTCTCTGGCGCTTAAAAATAACGTGTGCTTTTTTCTTTTTTTCCCCCACCAACCGAGTGCGTACCATTCTTGGTAAAACAGGGTTAGTCGTCTCAGTGGTCACAAGGGAGAGAGTGTCCTCGTCTTTGCTCTATCGGCCCCACCATGAACCGTATCCGCACCCTGCAAGTCTGATAGCGAGACACCACCACCACCTCCACCCATATGTGTTATTAATACCTTCAGGCAGATTTTTGAAGGACCGCCCATTGCCCGTTGCTCCTGTAGCCTGGGCCCGTTCTCTCCTCTACCGCGTTATCTCTGCAGGCTGCTCACACCCCGGCCTCACCCAGGAGGGAGCATGCATGGTCGGTGGCAGGGATCCAGGCTGATGGCCTGATGCGACCCAGGTCACAGACGGGCACAGCACAGTTATCAGAGGGGAGTCAACCATCCATCAACGAGCGTTGTTGTTGGAATTACCCGGGTTTTTTTATGATTTATATTTATTCCATCCAACTGAGTGATATTGAATGCCATTTTAAGATAAAACGTGATGTAAAAATAAATAATATGTAAAACATTGTTTAAAAGCTACATTTCAGGGGGAGGTTGAACAGGATTTTGAGATCACATGGGTGGGTTAGTAGTTAGTTAGTAGTAGGCCTATATTGCTAGGCTCACAGTACAACTATCCCTCCATAAATAAAAGTATTTCCGTATGAACAATCTAAAATATAAACACACACAATTCTACTAAAATAGACGTTGAGCGTTATTGTCCTTAATTTCCCCTGAATGCAGATGGACTTATGAACACGTCACACTGGAATTATTCTCACATATCGATAGATTTGATTCAATGAACAAGTGAACTTCAAACAAGAAGTACATTATTGATGACATAAACTAGTTACATCATGGCCTGAATTTTATTTCCCTCTACCTATGGCCTTTGACCTAAGTGCATGATATTCTCAGTGTATGATGAACAGCTGACGAATGACATGCACTGGCCTTGGTGTCTATAGAGTTATGTGAGCATGTATGAGCATTCGGTCGCTCTGCTTGTAGATATCAGGGCCAAGGAGTCTCACTCTGTCACCTAAGTTTTCTATAAGCAGAGCCTCCTCTCTTCTCTCCCCCCCACCCCCTCCCCATCACCATAACCCTCGTGGAGAGAGAGTGGTGCTTCGGTAACGGTTGACCAGACTTCACCCGAGCACAAGCTTATCAGCAGACAAAACCAGGCCCTCGGCCTCCTCACCAACGCTGACAACTAACTGTCACAGCCGATGACTGGATCTCACAGATAACCTTTCATTGTTCCTCCTGCAACGCCACGTTTCCACGCAATCTCTCGCTCCCTGGCTAATCGTGCCAGCCAGGGGCCGAGCTCGCTGTGGGCGACCGCGATTTCAAATCAGTTTTTTTTTTCCTGTTATTGAAATCGTTACTCCTGTGTGAAGGAGAGGAGGGGAGGGGTTGCCAGTTAACTGACAAAATTAGGGGTATTTTGTTTTGATGAAATTGGGGCCCCCGAGTATCAGTTGTTGCGAAAACTATCTCTTGCTCCACATTTGTAGTCTGGCTATGCAGTGTATCCTTGTGTCTGTATCCATTCGGTCGACCTTGGTGTTAAAGAGACCATGAAGGTCAATGGAGGTGTTGTCATTCACAAAAGCCAATGAGAGTGCCCTCTGGTGGCTAAACAACACATGCACACACACTCAGAAATGTACACCCTGAATTCAACTTTAAACATGTGATTCATGGGGACGGCGTCTGTGAAAAACAAGTACTACGAGTCGATGTTTAAAAAATGGTATATACATTATCTGACTTTTTAGTTGAATGTATATCTAAAGGGACCAAATCTAATACATATATAACATGTAAATTAAATATGTTCTTTCCAGTATCACAATTTAATGTGAATTCATAATGTCAGCTATTAAAAGTGTAATGCAGCTGAAAGCAAAGACGAGAGCCACACAAGTCCAATACTATGTAGTTGTTTATTTTTGATTTGCAAAACATCTGACAAAAATAACATTACATAAACACCAATTTAAAATAGAAAAAGAATAATATTTTTTTAAAGAAATGGGACAAAAACATACATTGCAATAACGTTAGAGATTAGATGAATTAACTGCTTTATAATTGGAGCCATGACATGCTGATTTACACAGGCAGTTTATGGCTAGAATATTCATCTTAAAATATGCATCGTTACAGACATCTCAATAAGTGCTTTCGTTGTTTCAGGCTTTCGATTGAATGATAGGGTTACAATTCAATATCAAATGAAATGTTTTATCTTAAGGAATAACTATTACATATAATTGGTACGAGTGCTAATGTTTTTAAATAGTGGGCCAATCCTGAACATCTTTTTAAAATCAGTAAAGGTCCTTTTTTGTATTAACTTTATTCATATTTTCTTATTCATCTCAGAGGTTAGCTGGTGAACATTCAAAAAGGCGCAGTAAGAACCCTTTCCTGTGCTGTAGAAGTTTTCCATGGAAACACAGATTATGGGATGCACAACTGTGGCCACATGGTTTTCTTAGTTTAATCGATCAATAAACATCTAAATTTAATTCAGTGTTTAACTGAAGCAGTTTGACATGAATAGAAAAAGAAAAGAAAAGAAGAAGAAAAAAAAACATTAACACAAAACAATACTTGTTTTGTTTAAATTTAAAGTGAGTAGTTGTTCCATTAATATTGTACAACAAGCTTCTTGTTTGATTTATATTCCCCACTAAGTGCCACTGCCAAGTATGCTGTTTGTTGTATCACATCTGGACTACTGTCTTGAGTATGTACAGTGGACAACCCGTGACTAAATGATGCTGTTAAGTACAAAGCAGCTTTCGCATGGGACACTTCCTGACCCTCTCTCTTAGAAACTCAATCAAATCCCGAGCTCCTGTTACGGTCCTGTGTTGGTGAGTGAGCCACCTAGTGGACAGCGGGAGCATAGTAGAAAGGCTGATGGATATTCAACGAGCAGAAAACCATGCCGAAGGTACATAGGAGGGCTCATGCACGCGACGTTTGTTTCACCGTCACAGAAAAAAAATATTATTATCCATGTGTTTTTCGTTTAAAGGGCTGCATTCACTCCAAACCATTCCCTACGGTTTGCGTTCGGAAGCGTCGCGGGCATCAACACTTGACTACACCGTTGAAAACAACCTACTCTTCGCGGGAACTGCCACAAAGCGAGGGCCATGCGAGGAAGAATGTTACTTTTGGAGGAAATGTAGTCTCACGTGAGCCAGCCTTTGTCCCATTGGTCAGACTGCAGGCACTATATGAAAACAAGTCCTGGTGTTTTGTGCGTAAAAAAAAGTATTCAAATGAAAAGGAAAAATGAAATAGAAAAGGTAATGCTTAGTCGGAGAAAGAGGAGAACAAAAACACATATTGTACAAAATAAAAACAAAACCGAATGACTTCATTAGCTAGACACTCCCAATCTGCATGAGATATCTCTGAGGTAATCATTAAAGATGATTAATTAGACAGCAATAAATACCAACAAGAATACAAATATTACAAAAGT
Organism: Molva macrophthalma; assembly: GCA_027123675.1. Taxonomy (NCBI): domain Eukaryota; kingdom Metazoa; phylum Chordata; class Actinopteri; order Gadiformes; family Lotidae; genus Molva; species Molva macrophthalma. The sequence continues at coordinate 20,018,439 of JAOPJO010000025.1, read as the reverse complement.
AAAAACAGAGGCAACTGCTTAATGCTAAAGCAAATATCTGTAGCTAAAAGAGGTAGTTTTTTTTTAGGTAGATTATGGTGTGCGCCGAGTCTTGACGCTCCTTTTTAAGAACTACATTGAGTTGATCTCATTACAATCCCTGTCCCGTTTTGGAAAAATTACTCTTGAGCCATTAGGTGGGAGATGGCCAACTGTTCTCTGCAAATTATTCAAGAATAAATGCTCTCTTGACCGGTTTTGTAATGGTAATAGTTTTTTGTACATCCATGATACAAAAAAAACATAAAACATGATAAACTGTAAAGCTTGCTGGTGATAGTGTACCATTAACTTTCATATTGCAGGTATTGTTGTCATGAATATTATTTCTAACATGGCAGGTACGGGAATCTTACGAACCTACTGAAAAACCATTCTAAGAGATTCCCATTACCATGAGACTTTCAATGTTCCAGTATTATAAGAAAAATAGTAAAGTTAGATTTGATGGTTTCGAAGCAGCTTAGTGGAGAAAAAAACAAAATAATTTGGAGATGCATCTAGTTCCCGTTCGACTATATCTTCACATGCATGAACAAGCTGTGGTTGTTGTTGTTTTTCCGAAGATAGAAGTTTATAATCTCTGGGAATAATATCGTTTGGCTGCCTAAACACACTCCCTAATTTCAACAAGTTGTTCAAATAGGAACAACTTCAAAATAAAATCGGTTCTGTGACACAACCCCACGGATTCCACCCCCAGTTTGGTTCCCATGTGTACCCAAAGTGAAACCCCTCTTTTACCCTGTTTGTGTGTAGAGGGACGCCCCTCCTGTGGCACTTGCTGGATAACCAAACTATCCACTTTCCTGTCTACTGCTCCTATCAACACTGTATCTCGATCGTAGAAAGAGAAAAAAAAAAAAAAGGAAAACGCAGCCATATCTACAGAGGTAATAATCGTCACAAAACAATACCATTGTGACTTGAGAAGAGAAAGTACTTGAAAAGTCATATTCAATAACCAAGCGGGTTACAAACCCTCGCCCAAACCCAACATCCTGTACATACAAGTGGTACTTGTGTATATAAAGTATTGCAATATCCTCATCATCCTCATCATCCATTACAACTCCCAGTACTGGAACGACACCAGGGCCCAGTTGTTCAAAAAATTGAATCTGGATCAGAATGAACCGGATTTGGAAATCCCATTTTTTGCTATCTAGGATCAGGTAATCCATCTTACTTTTGTGCCAGTTTTACAAAGCAACATTGGATTGGATCACCTTGACCCTGATACAAACTTTCAGGATTACCAGTGCTCTAAATGGGACTAGCCTACATATCACAATGTAGCCTACTGGCTATGTAAAGAACAACAGGTAGAATAAACTGCTTTTGACTGATTAATCTCATATAATTAATATACAGTGATAACAAATGAGTTAAAATGAAATATATTGTTTTTCTTTGATGTTGACATTTGGGGGATTATTTTATGGGACAAATCCCATTTGTTTTCTTTACTGTATAAAAAGGGTTAATAGGTAGCCTGATGTCTACTATTTTACAAATCAAGTGTAAAATAGAAATAAATATATATATATACTACAATATACAAATTGTTTTATTATTTCACCAATTTTAAAGTTTCATTACATTTTATCCCTGAAAGCCTCCTTGAATCCACCCTTCCGCTGGGATCAGGGTAATCCAGATTTTTGGGATCAAAGTTATCCTTATCCTACTAAAAAGTTTTGAACAACACATACTGAAGGTTTGATCCAGATCTAAACCAAGATTGGATTACGAGATCTAATCCGATTTCAGAATCCATTTTTTTCTTTTGAACAACCCATTTTCAAGATTTGATCCAATCCGATAGCCGTAATCCGATCCGATTACTTTTGAACAACTGCGCCCGGGGATTCATGCAAATCTACTTATGTGACTGGATGGGAGCTTACGGCGCCATACTGGGACTTTCTTTGCTGTGAGGTACAGTTCCAACCGAGCGTCTAGCTAGCTTTGTTATGGTCAGCTTGTAGGATGTTAGCCATCATGGAGTTGAGTGAAAGGACAAGGCTGGCATGATTCTATACGTTTGTTTTTTTCCTTTCTTAATGCAGACACCCTAATGGACGTCCCGTGACGATTAGTTTTCTCCTGCGTACAAGTATTGTCTGTCTCGCAGACAGCAGATAAGACTTGTTGTTAAATAATAAAAGATAACAATAAACGCAGCTGTTTTAGTTGCTTTGGTGAGCGGAGTCCATCCTTTTGATGATGTTGACTGTCATGCTATATTTGTAGAACATATATTTCTAGTCTTAAGAAACAGTTGGACCGATTTCGAGTGTGCTTGCTTTTATCTGCCATTCTCTCAGACTTAAAATACTTGTGAGCCCTGGTGCTTTGGTTGTTTCATTGGCAGCAAAACATACACACACATCGTCCCAAACTATCTATCAACAGTTCGCAAAAAAACTGCAAATAAGGAAAAATATAATCAAAACAAGCAGTAGAACTCTCCTTAAGATCGATTAACATAGGAGCAGCTGAAAACGACTAGATCTTATCATAACAAGGAAAAATAAAAATAACCCCAACAATTACAACACTTCACTTGATGTCCTCCAATCCTAGCCAAGATCACAGCCTGGTCTGTGGACAGAGGCGTGTCCAGGGGGCCACCGGACACCCCAACACCCAGCCCATGCACAGGGGTGCTGAGAATGTACACTTCACTAAATCAACGTATTCTATTTAGACGTCAGATTTAGACCAATACCATTATATATTTTTTTTGTGGGGGGGTGGGGGGGTGGGGGTGCCCCGTGGACATGCCGTCTGTGGACATGAATCAGCGCTCATGCGCAGGAAACTTCTCAGCCGTGGTCACCGTTTCCACAGCGGTCTCCTCGGCACACTTAAGGTCGCATGTACCTCTAAAGGGGCACGTTCCTGGGGGGGGGGCGGCCGCCCCCGCGCCCGCGGCGGCCCCGACAGGCGCGCGAGGGGGATGCCAGGGA
>JAOPJO010000025.1:19963263-19981655 GCA_027123675.1 Molva macrophthalma | reverse complement strand
GAGAGAGAGAGAGAGAGAGAGAGAGAGAGAGAGAGAGAGAGAGAGAGAGAGAGAGAGAGAAAGAGAGAGAGAGAGAGGCAGTGATGGCAGCCTCCCCCTTACAGTGGGCCCCTTGCTGGACTCTGGAGAGGGGAAAGAGACGAGGCAGGGAGAGGCCCACTCAAACACACACACACACACACACACACACACACCTTCCAAACGACTTGTCTATGTCTATACAGAATTACACAGAGAATAAGTGTTCTCGTAAACACACACACTTATACACACATACAAACTGGACAGGGCCGGACAGAAAACAGACATGTGGCTGAGGTGGGTGCAAATTTACTTAAGCAGAGTCAGTTACATAATTTCCACCCAAAAACGGCCTGTCCGCTCATCCACACCCCCTCACATATTTGTATGATTGGAACATTTGTAAAATAAAAATAAAATAAAAGCATATTTAAAAAAACTTTTGAAATATTTTTTTAATGTGAAACATTTACATTTGAATTCCACTAAACAATGTGTTTTTCAAATAATGATAAGAGTGGTTATGTGTGGACTAAAAATCAGCTGTTAAAAACAAACATTTGTCATTTGTATGGTACAAGAGGGCCTCATTCTGCATGACTTTGTTTCCACACATCAAACATTACCTGAATTGTTTGCCCAGGGAACCATCAACCATGACATGGAAATGTGAGACCCACGGTTATAAGTGGGAATTTAACACTTCATTAGCCTCAAAGCACTGAACATATTCAGCAAATGGCGTACATACGGATGGAACTACATACAACAGGCCAATACAGTAACATACAGCGGCCTCTTTCTATAGGGTAACATGCTAGCGGAAGCAACCAATTACTGCCGTCACAAAAGGGGGAGTCAGAGTGATTGTATAGGAGACGTAATGGACTGTACCATTGGTACCACACTGCTCCGTAAACAACCTGCCATTGTGTCAGACTCTAGTCCCATTTTGAATCCTCCACTGCAGATCCACAACCAGTTTACAAATTCTGCTGTTTTGGTGCCGTTAGTAAACTTAAAAAATATATATAAAATGAGGCAAATAATACTTGGGATGTTTACAAGCATCTTGTCTGACCTGAACATAATCATATTTCTGTTCCTAATTTAGCTAGATCAATTTCCTGTGGTCAATTGTTGGCTATCTAGCTTACATAAATTGACAAGCTGAGAACAATTTTGCACAAATTCCTATTTTCCTTCTTCACCGAAAGAAGGTGAGATATTTAAAATACATTTCTGATAAAATGAGAAAAGGTCGGCAATCTGTTTATGGATTGGAAGTCAAAGATGTTGAAATCCTCAACTGACAGCACAGTTCCACGTGTACGTCTTATTTCCACGCAATAATAAAAATACAAATTGCTTTGAAAGCGCACTTTCGAGAGATAATTGTGTACATGTGACTGTAGCTGATTTGTTAATAAACAGAAAAGTGTTATCTTCTCTGCTTAAATCACTAATTGCTTCTGCTGAATAAGATGAAAAAGATAAACACCTTTTACACACAATTCTTTAATCCTGAATTCATAAAGACATTATATGACTTCTATTAACATGTGTATTGTTTGAATAAAACTGCTGAAACCCTGGCTTAGTTTAGGGTAATATCAAAAATGTATTTTAGATACAATGCCGACATAGCCTGGGAAAAAAAAGCCATTAGTACTCAGACGCTACGTATCAACAACAACAACAACCCAGACTCTACGTATCAACAACAACAGAACTACAATTTAAAGTTAGACAATAGCAATTCGTTCTGGCAGTCGGTTCTTTAGGAATTAAAGTAACCCAACTATATTTGTTTGACGTTTTCAAGAACATTAAGATTTCAAGGAACCTCAACCTTTCCAACTAAACTTATAGATTGCTCACTGTGATGGTGGTTAACATGTACAATTGATCAGTTTATCAACCAATCAAAACAAATATTATGTACATGTATTGCCAGTGAACGGCTATCCAACAGATTCGGTTCAAGGCAAAATAATAGTTATATACATTGTTTATTAGCCCTGATGGTCACAGTTAACATTAAGCACATTATAAAATAACAGAATAGACATGGTATGTATGTATGTAGGTACAATCACATGCATTACATAAAATAGAAACAAAGACTTACCTGAGGTTGTTGCATGCCCTTGTATCCAAAGTAAGACTTGAAACCTTTCTTCTACAGTTTATTCCGAGTTGTTAATCCTGTTCAATACAAAAGCAAACGGTATGTCGCAAGTCACTGAGAGGGCCTTTAGCCTTCTACTTAAACTGTCGTTGCTGTTTATACAACACCAACAATCTCGATACAAACAACCCAAACACCTGATAGAACAAGACTTTACCAAATAATAGACCCATCGCATCGCTTCTTCCGACTCATTTTAGTACCGTAGCGCCAGATTGACCCAACCACGCGTATTGTTTTGAGCAGCAGAAATACTACTTTCACATTCCTTCTGTGCATGCGAGTTTCATACCTCAGCTCAACTTTTCCCATCCACACCGACTCGCTCTTAATCTCTTTCTCTCGCTCGTCGCCGTCAATCTCTGGCAAAGTAATCCCCCCCCACCTCCATGTTGTGTGTTCCGTTATAGCAAGATCAGGTAAGTGTTAAGACTGCGTTGTATAAAACTCGGAATTGAGAACACGTCAAACTCGCACGCCCTTCCGACGCGTCCAAATGTTGGCTCGCAAAAACGATAGCTTGCGTGGCTAGCTGGCTGGTTAACCCTAAAACAGGCTATCAAGTTGAAGCACCTCATTCACTGTTTTCATGCCACATGCGTCGAAATTGCGGGGTGTGTATTAACGGGGGAAATTAAAAGAGGTACGACCAGCAGTTACATACATGCACAACGTAAAATAAGATAATTATATTACCGATAGTCTGACGAGAAATATTCCTTCTTCAGACCCTAAATAGATGGCCATTACTTTTTGTTATGCCCCGCCCCTGTTCTGGACCTCTACGGGAAAGGGGGATTTCCCCCAGCCCCTGCATTAACCAATCAACGGAGGAATCGGTGTGTATCCCGTGTTTTGGTTGGTGACATTTCATACCAGGATGGCTACGCTTGGTCAAATCCAATGCTCGTAACATGTGGAGCGGCTCCCCCTCCCCCAAAACAGGGGTGTGTCATGACGTCAGAGGGAACGAAGAGGTAAACAACTTTGACCGCGTGAGGTTTAAAGCAACATTGTTTCATTCGGTATTCTGGTTTATAGATTCATGGACGACGTGGTAGTGTATAGCATTGTGGCGGTCGCACGTAAAGGTATAGTTTGAGAAATGACGCAGTTTGGAGCTCCGATTGGTTATAATCTTCAGTTTCTGTAGTAGCACATAGCTGTGCCTTTGTTTTACGGCCACGTTGTAAGAGACTCCGTTCTAAATAAATTATACAAACGCATATATGTATCGCCGTTGATAATACACAACAGACCAAATACATATTACACCGCAATACGCCACTCTTCAATTATATTACATGTTTTTTCGATCATCCTTGAAAACCTTGTGCAAATGTGTGCAATGAAGCGTGTGATTTTGAGGGGTGTGTCCACTCTGCAGTACAGTTGTAGGATGTAGACAGCAATGCTGCTGCTGCATGGCGTGGTTGCCATAGATTTGCAATGCATATGAGATACACCAGAGAATACCCTCGAAAGCAGGACAATTGCACAACAGTCACATTCTGATTTGACATTCTATCTAGCTGGGAACCAAATCATTAAAACGACTGGAATTCAATGTCGCCCCACATTCCGCGTGAATTGTTTGTTCTTGTTTACGTATTTGTTTGCGGTTTGCGTAAAAAAATGCGCGGTGACGGTGGGTCTATGTAGGCCTATGTGTTGTTGAAGGGGCTAAGGGGGAGCTAGGTGAAGGTCAGGGGCGCGTGGGCCCCCTCAGGGTCCGCACATTCTCCGTCAATCAGGAACTAGTAAGCCTATTTACTGGTGCCAAGTATGCTACAGAATGCCAGGTCACCACAAGCATTTTACTGGATATGGAAAAGTCTAGGAAGGAATTTAAACCTGGACCTTGTATATTTTACTTGGCAGAATGCACCTATGATTTAGTAATACATCGAAATAGGCAATCTATATAGTTTAAAATCAACGAGGCTCGTGCATGCGTTTTAATCCCAGTTTAAAAAATGACGCTAAGTGCGATTATTTTCTTCCACGCAAAAACAAAAACAGCAACCCCTGATGCTGTCTCCTGTCAGAGCGGCACTTGAGCCATGTTGCTTTTCTTGATCAAATGCATATCAGCTGTTTTGCAGTCTCATCAGACCTCCACTTATCCCCTGCATTGATCCGGCAGTCAGCACATCGCTAGGGTAGTGTGCTCTTCACTGATCCCATCCACCCTCTGTGCCTGTACACTGCCACAACACCTACCACCTACGTTTACGTATAGCGATATCTGCACTAATCAGCACGATAGACATAATCTAACAAACCATTTGACACAGGATAAAGGTCCTACTGCTCTATGTATTTGCAATGATTGCTTACCAACAAAGGTTCTACATCTATATAATATACATGATGTACATGATTATTATTGTTCTACACGTCACCTTGTTTATATCACGTTTTGCATCGTACCTTGACCCGAGGACTCGGTCTGATCGCCCTATATGCGGTGGATGTATGTGGCTGGAGAAGTAGTGTTTTGGGGTGTTAAGTGGATGGTTTGATCCTCGGCCTGTGGCTTGGGCAGTCTCAAGGCCGGCACCAACGTGGGATCAAGCTGTTCATTAATTGAGATTTATGCGGCCCCACAACACCCTTGTCTGCATGCAGGTTATGCCACTGTCCTCACACGCTCCTGCTAACCCCTTTATCTTCTGTTTATTAGTTTTGCTTTGCAGTCCGATTAATAGGCCTTGCGGCATGATATGTAGGTTCATAGGCTCTGATCATTATATATGCCCTACTTAACGGGAAAAAAACAGGGTTGAATGATTCAAAGAGCCGAGTGTCTGCTATCAGCTTGCAGGAAGGGCCGGGATCCTAAATTAGAATAACTTTCAGATCTAAAATTAAACCAAACCCGTCTTTGTGGCACTGCAAAATACATCAGGCTATAAATAACCTCATGGTACATCATGACAAGCAGATCTCGGCAGTGCCCAGCTTGACATGTATGCACATGACATCACACATTAGAAATATGTGGATTCCATCTATCTGGTTTGAATTATATGGTAGCAACTTAAAGGGCGATTGAAGTGTGTCAAGCAGGGAACATTTCCAGGGGAACCTGTTGTACTGAGTATCATACAAAAGAATGGTGAGGAATAGCACAATTCAAAGGGCCTACAAGTTAAAAGCAAAAAGGTCAACTATTTCCCCAGTTTCTTTTTGGTGTGAAATTGTTTTTCACATAAAGGCTTTTGTGAGATTCTGAAAATGTTGGAATGACAATAATGGTATGTGCATAATAAAAGCAGATTTGAACAAAGTAGATGCCGTTCAGATATGTGCGAAGCGTAGACAAAGATACCAGGCAAGAAACATGCAAATGCAGAAAACATGATTTCAAAAACAGTCAATGTGGTTAATCTGCAGCTGCTGCCTCATGAAAAAAGAAAGGAAAACCTTTATGGAGCTCCAAACATTCTGGTTCAAACTGGCATCCATCAGCATTTACGACCCCCAGTTACCAGAGCAATGAAAGTGGATCACATGGTTTTCTCAAAAGCAGAATTTTAAGCATTAAAAAAACCCTGCTGTCTGTGATTGCAATTGCTTACCTTTTCCATGTAGCAAAGACAACATAATGCTCCCAATCAGTATTACAAGTAATCAACGTTCGCCATTCACGTCTCGTCCCATCCTTTTTGGCAGTAATGTTTGGTTATAATCTCTTGGGTGTTGTTGAGTCTGATCTGGAGTCTTTCTGATATATCTCTATTCAAAGAGATGTTGATGTGAGGCAAGCTGACATTGTTGAAATACCTTTGGGTTATCCATAATTTATGAGTTTACCAGTTGTTCAACTATATTTGCGCATACCTGCCTGGTTACAGATATCGTATCCACAGATAGGCCTACTTCTGCTACTCTAAACACAGTTTACATGCTACCCTCAGTGATAATTAACGTTCAGGTAAACATACATACCTTCTGTGTAATTAAAGTGAAATTAAAGTTTACCGACTTTACTTATTCCCTACATTCTGAAAGAAAAACTTTTGTTTTATGGGTTTTTATTTTAACAGTTAAAATAAAAAAGTCAAAGAATATATGTTTTCTTTCATAATTTACTCAAGAAAGAGTGAGGGTGCCAAGAGAAGATAGAGCCAAGACAATTGCTCTTCCTGCCTATCCTCATAGCGTACCCTCAGTCAATAGTGCCCTCTTGTGGCGGAATGAGTAAAAGCATTGCCGCTCATAGTCCATCACTTTGGAGATCACTTTCCCATGTATACCTACTGCAAATATGAGGTTTTAAAATGTTTTCGATGTTTTGTTAGAATGGCTGAAATAGGCCTAAATAAATCCATATTTTTTGTAACAGAAAAGAAAACTAGAAATGTTTTCAGATCTGTTACCTAACCTCAAGCAGTTTTCTCACCATCTACTGGCCATGTGATTGATTACACTATGAACCAAACTAAACTGTAAGGCTTGCAGGAAGGAGGAGATCCACAAGCGTTTGATGTAGATACATTTATATCCGAACTAAAATATCTGTCGAATAATATCCAGTATGTTATATCATTCCGGAACCGGGCAACAAACAACGTACCACCATTAGCGTTAAGGTTACACCGAAAGAGAAGGCTAATGGGATTAAGTGTGATTACGACAGCTAGCGCTAGCTCGTTAGAGGTTACAACCGTAAAATAACGTCGTCAAAACGGCAATATCGTACCGCCGGTTTAATATGCTCGTCGTTTGCACTGAGTTTTAATATCAACAATCGTCGGGGTTTACCTTTAGATAATATGAAAACAATAAGAATGATCTCACAATCCTCATATTCCATTGTGCGACAAAATGGCTGTGTTGGTCCCATGGTGTAATGGTTAGCACTCTGGACTTTGAATCCAGCGATCCGAGTTCAAATCTCGGTGGGACCTCGTCCTTTTGAGAGTTTTTGGTGCACGTTAATTTACATAATTTATAACATTTAGGCTGCACACATGCACCGGTAAAATCGGTATTTAACTTCCTTTAAAGGTAGTCCCATCATATTTAGAGTATCGTATTGAGGCATTTGAGGATACCTCTACTGTCAAAAGAGAAGGCCAACATATTATTTGGGCAATAAGATGAACAAATAATGGAAGATCTGTAATTGTTGGAAAAATGAAACCAACACAATACTTAAGTCAATATATAAGTGCAGAAGATGTTTCATGAGGTTACTAAATTCAATATAGAAGGCCCTCAATGTAATTAGTGTATGTTTATGTATATGTATATGTGTGCATATACATATGTGTGTATATATATATATATATCCTAGTCCCTGGACTCTGTCCTCTCACCTATTGGCAGGCTCACCCGACCCCTCTGGCGCCGTGGTTGTCTGACTCAGTGCATGCTGACAGAACCACCCTATGGGCGGTGGAAAGAGCATGGTGTGAATTCTCCCTATCTACAGCTAAAATCTCAAATTCAATATTCCTTCTCCAAATCCCCAAAACCTTTTTGTATCTGGTCCACCCTCCTCCATCCCCCCCGCTCCCCCACCTACCTTCTACCGGCCATTTTGTTAACTACTTTGTAAAAAAGATGGATGACATATGCTTCTAAATTCCACACCCACTTGCTGTCACCACCTAATCTTACATCCTTTTCACCACTCTCTCCCAATGAGATACTGTCCCTGGTCACTTCCCACTGCCCAACAACCTGCCCTCTCGTCCCCATCCCCTCTCACCTTTCTCAGTCTCGTGCTCCCATCCTCCTTCCTTTCCTCACCCATCTCATTACCACCTCTTTGACTACTAGTTGTTTTCCAAACACTCAGCAAGAGTGGAACCCTCTTTGATAGAAAACCACACTCAACCCATCTGATGTAAAGAATTACCCAATTCTTTACATCTGCATACCTCCACCAGTCCAACCTTTTGGACCTTCACCAGTCTGGATTCAAGGCTGGGCACTCACATGAGATTGCCACTCCCACTACTGGGGTCCTTCAGGGTTCTGTCCTGGGTCCCATCCTCTCTCTTCTCTCTGTACACAAAGTCACTGGGTTCAGTCATTCATTCAAATTGGCCTTTACTGCCACAGCTATACAGATGACACACAACTAATTTGGTATTTTTTCACAGTCTGAAACCCAAGTAGCAGCATGAATGTGCCATTCTTCCTCCGAGCTCATCCATAATGCGGTAGCCTGCATTGTGGATGAGTTCTTCCCCTCTACACCACTCCTCCGCAACCTGCACTGGCTACCGGTGGCTGTTCGAATCCGATTAAAGTCACGGGTACTTGCCTACCATGCTGTGAACGGCTCAGACCCATCATACATCCAGGACATGGTCAAACCGTACGCCCCAGCCCGTCCACCATGATCCATGACTGCCAAATGGCTTGTTACTCCCTGACTACGTGGTTACCCCAGTAGCATATCAACAAAATCTTGATTGTTTGCTGTCGTGGCTCCACAATGATGGAACGAGCTCCCCAATGACGTCAGGACAGCTGAAACCCTACCCATCTTCCGCTGCACGCTGAAAACTCATCTGTTCAGATTGCATCTTGGCCCATAAAAAAAGAAGAAAATCTCTATCTCTTGTTTATATATTGCAGCGCTGAAAGCAGTTTGCTTATTTGATGAATTTTATTTACTCAAATGATTCTTGCACTTAGGTTATATCTTAATTATTGAATGCTTAAGATATATATAAAAAAGAGCATCAGATAAATGATAAATGTAATGTTATTATATTTTCTCTACTTTTAGTTAAACAGGTTTCAGTCATTTTTGTGTCTAATTAGGGGAGTCACCCATGCAGAGATGCAAGTCAACAGACGTGTACATGGAATATGCTCTGCCGTCTCCTGTTTTGTGACTTTGGATTCAGTGAATCCACTTTCTAATCGGGAACCACCTGGAGACTTACAGAAACCATATATAGAAACACACAGTATGCTGTGTTAAGCTGTATCTCCGGCAGCACTCCAGACATGGGCTCACCAGGCTGGAGTGGACTGGACATGGCACCAACCAACAGGGTGGGCCAGGGAAGATGTTGGCTGACTTCCAAGGCTGCGGTTGGCATCTCTTCATCTTTCAGCTGAGCTTTTTAATTAGATAAGGGATCATCCCTAGTGGATATGGATATCTGAGACTTGATTAATAACACTGTACGAATCCCAGGATGACTGAATGAATGAATGCAGGTGTTACAGCAGCAAAGATTTAACACATCATTAAATTGGAGATGGATGCCTTCTGAGCCAGTTTAAAATAAATATGATGAAATGCAGTTGAACACAAGTTTCATAATACTATGAAGGGTAATTACTTTTGACTTACTGATCATGAGGGCCATTTTGCATCTTGTGAATTGAGTACTGAACGAGATAAAACATAGAGTGTTTCTAAAAATAGACAAAGGCCGACTCTAATATTGACGAGCTCTTAGATAGCTCTATAGAATTGGATGAGTAAAACAGAAAGTTATATACATTATATACAGTTATATATTTAAATCAATGTGTATTTTTGGAAGTAAATCAACAAGGAACAATACACATATATTTGATAAAAACGGTTTTGTTTTATTAGTATAAGCAAATCGTTGGAAACATTGTTTTATTCTCCACACTGTATAGAGGGCTTTAAAATATATTAGTTCTGTTATTAAACTTTCATTATAACATGTTATGAAAATGATGTGTACTGCAGCCACACAATGTGCTGCCTTCGTATATAAAACACACACAAAAATGCACACAGGTAATAAACATGCCAGGACCAGCAAAAAAGTCTTTGGCTTTAGGTTCTTGGTCCTTTCTTCTTAAAAAGACCAAACTGTACATATGCTATATATGATCATTGTTATATCAGGACGACCTGTACAACAATGTTAAGGTACCAACATGTGGTGTCACCCAGTCTGCCTGGTTAAACAGGGACCCTCAGACCACTTCGTATTCCACAAGTCAGAATATTCTAGAAGCGCAAAAGGATAACTTTGAAATATTGATGGGGAAAGTTCGAAGCAACGACAGTGATTATTGCAGTTAACTTATTTTAACTGGAATACTTCAGATTTTATGGTGTCATTAAATGTATGTCAGAGATCATGAAATCAGTACAATATAGGCAATGACATAGCTTTGGCTTCAGATTTGGTAGGGACGCATTCCTGCAAAAAATATTTCCAGAAATCTTAGCCAAATACAGTTTTTGGGGTAAGCTACTAGGGAATCAAATGATCTCTGAACACCATTATTAATCAACCCACACAGCCTGCAGGTGTGCCTTCAACCCAAATAATTTGACTTATTTATGGCATTATATACAATATTATTTACACAACACCATTATTCCACAACCATAGTATCTTTTTATGAACATGTTTTGTCACTTTATAGCTTACGTTTGAAAAACTAGCATTTGACAGTAATTGAAATGCAGGATAATCTAATAATAGCTCAACTTGTCAGTTGATACTTGTCTGGGCTTACTCTCTCTCTGCCAATTCTTCACTGATAAGGAAAGACAAGTGTTGACTGACAAATGAGAAATGAGAACTATTATTTTCAATAAAAGGTTTCTGTGCCGATGGAAGCACACTAGACTCTGGCCTGAGCCCGTTACGAGGCACTCCGACGGACAGGTGGTCCAGGGAGGGAACGAGACGGGGCAAATTTTTGAACGGTTATTGAAGATCCAATGACTAGAGAGAGCCAATAGTAGTAAAAGACTACTTGAAGCAGTCTTTTAGCAGTAAAAGGCTTAAAGGGATTGTGACTTCCGCTTACTATATATGCATGTTTTACCCTACAAAATATATCTTTTTGCTATATATATAAGCAATTTGCTATATCCCAACTATTTGCTACAATAATTTGTACATAATTCTTATTGTTTTATACCTTGCAGTACAGTACCTTGCATTGTATTGCCTCCAAAAAGAACAACAACAAACCAAAAAACAAAACTGATACAACAAATAAACCAAAAAAAAACGATTTACGATTTAATAAACTATTTAATATTTATAAAATGAGTTGTTTATCGTTCTTTGACTCGTACAGTCAAACAACCTTTTTTTGAAGATTTGTATCTGTCTGATATTGGATTGTTGCACAGACACCTCCATCCAGCCTATGGAATAATGGTGTTGTAACTCCAACAGGTAATTATGTTTCAATTTGTAATTTTTTGAATAACAAACCTTCCAAAGGTAGTTAACATCAAAAACTTGTCTGAGCCACAGACGTTAAGTGTGTAAGGTCCGCAATGTGAGATTAAATTAATCCTTTGGTACATGACAATAAAAAAAGAAGTATTAGAAGAAGAAGAAAAATAAAATGTAGCATTCCAGAATAAAAACAAAACTCTACAAAAATGTCTATACAAGTTTTGTCGCTACTTGTGCTACTATTTGAAACCATTCATCTATGACTGACTACAGTGTGAATTTGGTATTGTGTAAAAAATCTAAATAATAATACCCAAAATGACTCACTCAAGCTCAACTAAGCTGCTGGTATAAGTTTCCAAAACATAAACACACATGCACGCACACACACACACACACACATGCGCACACACACCAACACACACACACACACACACATGCGCACACACACCAACACACACACACACACACATATATCCACTCACACACACGTTATTCAGAAGTACTTTTGTTTATATGTAGAAATCTTTCGATGTTCTTATGAGTCCTGTGTGTTTAAACTCATCTCATCTGCGAAGCTGTGGGCCCAGCATGACTTTATTAATAAAGTTGACGATGGCGACCGCAGGCTGCTCTGGGTCGATCTCGGCAAACAGGTGACACACGTTCTCGGTTGTACTTCCTGTCCGCCGTGCCACAAAGCCAAATATCCTACAGGAAGTGCGATGGGATTGGTTATAAGAAGAGGCTCATTGTTATTGTACAGGATAATAACAACAACAACAATAAAAAAAATCCTTCAGAATTACAGACAAATATATTGTATGTTGATAATTTGCCATGCAATTATCACACATATTTAGCATAAAGCAACACAGACTAACATACAAACAGTGAACACACAACCAACAACACAATAGACCCAAGCACTTACTTGCTTGATGTGCTATTAGAGTTAGTCCACCTGAAGCACCGGGTACACAAATAGAGACGGACACAAAAGCTTAGGACAATCTCTTTGACCAAATTCATCGCTTGGTCAAACCATTACAACAGCCAAAAATAAAGTCTACGGACAAAGTCACGAGAACAAAAACACAAAGAACATTCAAGGTAGAGTTGGGCGATATTTATATCTAGTTTTGCTAACTGTATACCTTATATTGATAATGTATCAATATGTTACCATTATGTATTTACCATTATCACTGATCAGATCTCAATATTGTCATTATATCCGTATATTGCCCAACTCTAGTTTAATGTTTACTAACTTAGCAGCTAACAAGGCTAAACAATTATATTAAATAAGAACGTTCAAGCAGATGACAGCTGGCAACAGTCCAGTCATAAGATACCATTTAAATTGTTCTAATAATAACACAACCCACCTCTGGTCTTTTGGGTCTAAACTGCTGAACGTCACACTGTTGATTGGGTAGTGTCTTCTGAAAAATAGCCTGGGTAGACGAAACAGTATAGTAGAAATAGTTCTCAGAATAGGTCATAATATGATTTAAAAACATTTGCACAGCTGTAAAAAGAAAAGAATGTTTCAGTGTATGTACATACAGAAGAAAGATAAAAAGGGAGAAATCAGTTACATCTTTAATGCATATTCATAGTCTGTGGTCTCTGTGGAGTAAACAAATTGATGTGAAATAGAACTCACTCCGTGGCAACGGCCCACTGGAGAACATAGACATAGCCGTTTAAAGTATGCAGTTGAAATGTCTGCTCCTAAGAACCAATTGATTACTACTTTCTCTGAAAAAGTAGCATTACTTAACAAGCTCATTATCCTGTTTAAACTAAACGTAAAACTATATCATTGTAAACAAATTTGGGCCAAGGTACAATACCTGGGCCAAATTGGGGTTCGAACCCAGTACCATTCAACACCCCAACCACCAGACCGTCCTGACCTCACTGCAGTCACTGAGATGTACCTTCGCTTGCTGTCCGTCAGAGTGATGCCCTGCATGGACACTTTGAAGTGGACCACAGTGGCCGTGGGACGCGGACTCAGGGCCAGGGTGCATTTCGTTGCCTTGGAGATGGCCTGAGGCCCTGTCAGTGATTCGGTTTCCACGGAGTTCAGATACAATACATTACATGCTGGGAGGAGATGGAAGACGAGGAACAACGGACATAGTGTTACAATAGTTTAATAAATGTCATTTATTTGTTGTAAGTTGGACAGTTGTCTGCTGATCTCAAGCAAATACTGCAGCTCTTGCTCATGCTTTATCTAACTACTACCATGGACTACAATACACTTGGATTGTCTTGATAAAGTGTGGTTAGATTGTTACGCTACCTGCTCCTTGCTTGAGGAGATTTGCCGCTGTGCTTGTGTTGGTGACACTTTGTATCTCCTGGAGCTCTCCAACCAGATCTAGAACATCACATTCATATGATTACAACTCTGTGGTGTAACTTCATATATTACACACACACAATGTTGAAACAGCATTAGAGATTAGAGATACCAAAAATCCCGCTGTACATTCAGTATATTGAGCGCTGAGAGCTTAGACAGATTCATTCGGCTAATGAAATAACTCAACTGTAAGCAATACTCAAATGATTGAACCGATCTTCAGTCCTGCTGCTATGTATAGACACAACGATACAACAGATTATTTACCTTTGTCCGGGACGAGCAGTGCGCAGGGCAGGGAGATGGGAGTGATTGAATGCTGGTATACGAGTGCAGACAAACTTCCTGGAAGAACGAGAGATACGGAAGATGACATAATCAAAAGAAATCCTGATCGTCAATCGCGTAAGTGGGCTGAGCATGTCAAGCGTATCACCGGATATCATATCACAGGATATCAGCACTCCACCCCCAGTGCTACGAACCGAAGTACGACTCGTTCTGACAGCCCTTGATCTTCACGCCCCGTGGGCCCGTCTCGATCAGGAAGTGTCTCACCAGCTGCTCCAGTGGATCTCCTGCCGCACGGTAGAGAGAGGAGTCTTGAAAATCGGTTCTATACTCATGCATACCGACTTAGAAGTTACGCTGGGATTTGTGACCGCTGTATCAAATCCAGAACAATGACTTTCTATTTTTATTTATATGAAATGTGAAATATGAAAAAACCCTCAGTAGTATGTGTTCAACTGAGTAGTTCATTCATGTTGTGCATTATCTAATCATTTGACAACATATAACTTAATTTCCTGTCTGCGATTAATAAAGTATCTTCTGTTTTGATCTAATCTTAAGAGCTACGCCAAAAAGCAGACCTGTCCAGCTACGTTAATCATAGTATATAACACATATCCTAGTCATAACACACCTTTGCTGGCGTTTAGGTTGGCATTCAGGGGAGGAGTGGTGACCTTGAGGGCCAGACCATAGGCCCCCTGGAAGGAGTTACTGTCTCTGATGAGAAAGGCCCCGGGCTCCTTGTCCTTCAACACTGCTATAGCTACAGGAGAAGAAGAAGAAGAAGGTACATTAGAGTATCTCCGAAGGACGAAAGCTAGGGATAATTTAAGGCAGAGCGTGGTGTTCAAAGGCCAACATTAACATTTCTTATGGATTGCTGTTATCACACAAAAGCGGGAAAATGACCATGAAAGTACGAGTGCTGTGAAAGTGCACATGCATCTATCCCATACCTTGATCCCTGGAGATGCCCGGCTTGTACCAGTACTTGGAGCTGTCTTGGACGAACTTGGCGTTGACCTTGGTGTCCGCTTCCTCCCTACAGCCGGACTGAGCGGACCCTCGCCGTCCCGGGGGGGGAGGCTCGGCCACGGAGGGGGAGAAGGTGACGTGATGCTGGCCGGACGACGACGACGACGACGACGACGAGGCGGTGGTGGAGGAGGAGGTGGAGGAGATGGAGGAGGAGGAGGAAGGCGCTGACGCCGCCCTGAGCAGTGAGCTGTGACCGTTGAGCGCCAGGGGAGAGGAGGAGAAGCGCTTCTTCTCAGGGAGCGGGGGCTGAGGCGCGGGGATGGTGACGGCGGTGTACCCCGTGTACGGCACGCGGGGCACGTTGAGCAGCGGGTAGTAGTACGACGCCAAGGGAAAGGTGGGGGTGCTGTAGCCGTCGGGCACCGGCGACGGGGGTTTGGTCGGGTCCGACGGGCTGTCCCGATCGGGGGACGGTCTCGGGCCCGCCTGGTCTGCCGTCAGCGGCGGGCGCTGGGGGGAAGACCCCCTGGCTGGGGAACCTTGGGGAGAATGTGCAGACACCGGCGTGGAGCTTCGGCTGGACAAAGAGGCGTTTCTGCTGGCGGCGTCTGATTGGGCGTTGCCAGGGAGGGCGGAGCCATTGAGCTGCACTTGGACCTTGCTAACTGACTGAACGGTTACAGTTGTTTGAGATGACGTGTCTGATTGGCCGGATTCCTTTGCACGTCCTGTTTCTTTGTTGTCGTCACCGTTCTTGGCCGTTAACCCTAAACTCTGTGAATGGTTGTTTGCGTTTTCTAATGTTGTGTCTTTGGATAAGCAGGGGGTTTGTGTTGTTGCTGCGTGTGGTGGTTGGGAAACAGTGTTGTCGCTGTTGGTGTTGGACTCCAGAGAGGAAGAGGACGCAGCTCCGGGGCTCGGCTTCTGGAGCCCCTGGGGGGTGTTCTGGGGGGTCCTGCTGTCAACACACTCCTCTGTTACCCTGGAGGGAACGTGAAACATCAAGGTTCAAGGCTCAGGCAGGCAATTTGGAGAAACCAGCCAGAGTAAGCTAGATTTTGAAAGTATCCAGAAATCTCACCCCTCCCTTCAGGCATCGCTCCAAAGCCACTCCCCCAAAACACATGACCAGCTCGCTAGCTTTAGCAATAGCCTGCCTAGCCTTGTGGAAGACTCCCGTCATGCACAATGAGTGCATGGGTAGAGTGCGTGCAGTTAGCTGGGTAGGTAGGTAGACAGACAGGAAGGCCATCCAATTATTTAATTTGGGCCAATTGAAATGATTGGACGGGCTTATTATAGGCGACACCCACAGATACCAGACAATAAAAAAATTGTCAGAGCATTTAATTTATTGATTGCTGTCAGGATGTAAAGAGAACAAATGTCAACAAATATGACATAAAATGCTCCTACCCTAGCTTTAACAAGGTTTAAATGATGTATACATAGAGCTGTGGTTTGTATTTGTGTTTGGAGGGCCACTAACCTGACTTCTGTTTGTGTCGGGGTGCTGCATATGAGCGTATAGTCATGGTCTGAATCCATCCCAGCAGCATCTTGGTCATTGGAGTTCCCTAATGAACTCCGGGACTTGTGGTCCATCGTGTCAGCCTGGGCCATTTGTTCTTGGGGGTAAATAAATAGTGAAATATGTAACATTAGAGATGGTTTGTTGGTTTAATCAAAACACACACAATTTCCTTGCCCAAGGCAGGCCCAGTCAGCCAATCACAATTGACCAGTTGCGGGGACAACTCGCTTACCTGTGTGGTGGGTACTCTCTGGAGAGCCTCTGGCTCTGGAAGGGCTCTCCGCTGCCTGACTTCTCCCAGGAGAGGCTCCAGGCATTGGGCTGGTGGGATGCAGCGGTGAGGAGGATCCAGACTGGTACCCCGAAGCATAACCCCTGCTCTCATGGCTCTCTGCTGGGGAGGACTGATAAGGGATGCAGGCACAGGAGAGGTGGGCTGGCGGTGGGGTACGGTACCCCGGGTGGAGCACGAGGACGGATCCCGCTTGGTCCGTGGTTTGAGGCTGCTCCAGTGAAGAATGGCAGACGCGATACGGCTGCATGGCTGTCTTGTGCTGCCAAAACTCTGCAGCTTCTCTCTTTGCCTCCCAGTGGCTGTCGGCCCAAAGCGGGGGTCCCTCTCTCGTCTGCTGTAACTCCACCTCCCGGCCCCAGTGCAAGCTCCCCGATTTGTCCGAGTGCAGCGGATGGAACATTCTGACCGACGCTGATTGGTGCTCCCTCCGGCTGGCGCAGTCCCTACAGCCGCAGCCAGAGGGCGCCGTCGGAGGGTGGAAGAACAGCTCTCTGTAGGGGCTGGTGGGCAGGGACGGCATCCCGTGGCCAGAGTAGTGGACCAGGTGGCACTCCTCCCCGGAGCACTCTCTGCCGGAGGCGGGGAGGCTGAAGCTGTGAGGGTGGGCCAGTTCCGGGGTGGAATGGGGGAAGCAGGCCCGGTGGACGCAGAGCATGGGAGCGGGCGGACATTCCCACGGCAGCTCCGGTAGCGGGTGACCACTGTGGCGATGGTACAGCTCCACGTGCGGGCCGTGGTGGGGGGTCGGGGAGATGGGTTTGGACGGTAAGGCCGGCAGGGTGCGACTCTTGGGATTGTTCTTCGTTGTGGCGGCGCGGTGAGCGGGATGGTGCCCGTTGTTGGCGAGGCACGGTTCTCTGCCCCTCTCCCAGCCCCCCTCCCCCAGCCTCCCCGCCCCGTGGGGACTGCAGCACGGACGGCCCCGCCTGGAGCCCTCCGCCCCAGGGGGCTCCACGTCGTCCAGGATGGCCGTCTCCCTGTCCCGCTCTTTCCCCCTCCCCGCTTTGTCCCTGGCTCTGTCCTCTCCCTCCGCCCTCCTCTCCACCCCCTCCGCCCTCCTCTCCACCCCCTCCCCATCCCTCTGCGGGCGCGTCGCGGAGGCTGACGGCTCCTCCGGCCGATCGGAGGAGGGGGGAGCAGTGGAGCAGCCCTGGTCAGAGCTGAAGGAGGCGGGACACTGCAGCCCCGGGGCCTGCGTCTGGGGCCTCACCGTGGGGCTCAGAGGCAGGCCTCCGTTCGGCGATGCTCTGGCCGCGGTCGACCCCGGGCCCCGGCGCTTCCTCACCTGGGCATACAGACTGCCGTCCAAAGGGCCCCGTGTGTGAGGGATCTCTGGCATGGGGGGAAGATAGTCCATTCATAAACATGTGCATCACACGTCACACTGGCCGTGTTAGAGGAAGATAAAGAGGAGGGAATATAATGCTCATTATCTTTCATAACCTGTGTCTACACTCACCGGCCACTTTATTAGGTACACCTGTCCAACTGCTCGTTAACGCAAATTTCTAATCAGCCAATCACAT
>JAOPJO010000025.1:19900690-19925727 GCA_027123675.1 Molva macrophthalma | reverse complement strand
ACAAACACAATAATTCACCATGACTAAACTCAATCGCAAACTCAATCTGTCTCTTGCTACCGCTCTCGTACTACGTCGAAAGCCACAATGAGAGAGTGGCGCGCGAAGGGGAGTGCCTCTGCCTACATCATAGGACTTGTTGCTAGGGGGTTCAACGATTGGCGCATTTTCATCAAATTATATATTTTACGTTTTGTGTAACATAGAAATTTCTACGTTTACGTTTTTAGAAGACCTTTTCAGACAATATCATGTATTGAGTAGGTTATAAATTAAACCTGCAAGTTGCTCTTTAAGCGGTTTCCCTCATTTGGAGTCAAGGTAGTGCTCCCATTGCCAGCATCCGTTTCAAGTGAAGATATAGAATGGTACTAGTGGTACGGTCAGATTGGGCGAGGGTGTCTGCGGTCGGCCTCTGACCTGTCTCTGTCTCGGGGCTTCCTGTCGAGGCCTCTGCCTTTGTCCTCCTCCAGTTGCCTCTGCAGCCTCTCCTGCTCCTTTTTCAGCCTCTCCTCCACCTCACGCTCCTTGGCCGCCGTGTCCACCGGCTTGGCTGCGCCGAAGATGGAGGAGGCTCTGCTTCCGGAGCTGGGCGGGGCCGCCGGAGGTCCGCCTCCGCTGCCGCCGCCTCCACCACCTCCTCCACCACCCTGCTCCTCCTCTTTGGGCACGCTGCGGGGCTTTAAGTTCAGCCTGGGCCTCTGTGTGGCAGCTGTGGGAGGGCCACACCAGAAGAGGAGGTCATGGCATGAATAGGACCACATAGGACGTTAAATGATCGCCTCTAAAGACATGTCCAAGATGCCCGATTCAAACTCATGTACGTATTTGAACGCGTTACCAAACAATGACTGGAAGGTGCTGCGGCAGTACTTAAACAAGCACATAGCTTGTTCAGGACCCACACATTATATTTGAGGTTCCTGATGGTATCAACTGCACACAGAATAAAACCGTATTAGAACGGGCATGGGTAACGCGTGTTCTCACCCTCACCCCTCTCCTCGCGCCGGTCCTCCCGCTTCTCGTACCGGTCCTCGCGCTCGCCGCCGCCGTAGCGCTCCCGCTCGCCATAGCGGTCCCCGCTACTCCGATTGTCATCATAGTCGCGGCGGTAGCCACTTCCGAAAGCACGGCGGCTGCTTCCGCCGCTGCTGCCACCTCCGCGGGAGTCAAAACCTAGCCGGACGAATAAGAAAACGTGTTGAGGATCTGTGAAAAAATATATCCTCATCTGATTGGCTCAAACAGGGCCACAAGAAATACAATCTCATCTGATTTACTTAAAGTGCAGGTTAACCACCCCGTTTCACCTCAAATGCGAACGACTATGGAATAGCAAAACACAGGTTTGGTTGTCCCCATGGTTACGGCCCATTTATGATACTTTTTAGGTACCATCCTTGTGTAGGATGTTGCATATGAAATGACACATTGTGGCGTTATACTGTAAGTAAGTGCATCCCTCTCTCGGACAGGGACATTAAAATCCATCGCTGCCCAGACCGAGCTCCACAATTCAACACACACCGAGACGTTATAGGCTACTCTAAGTGCTAAGTGTTTCGAGGAGCATAACCCTCTGTCGGACCTCTATCAAAATCAACCGCTGCCAAGATGGCTCTCCACAAATCCACACCCACACTGTGGCGTTACACTTTAAGTGTTGGAGAGCCTAACCCTCTCTTGGCCTTGGACATGGCCATCAACATTAACTGCTGCACAGAAGCTTTACACATCCACACACACACACCAGACCGTCACTCTTCCTTCGTCATGAAGTAGAGCATACCAAAAGGCATGTCATCGTGTCATCGTCAAGCCAGGCAACGTTGCGTAGTATATAGACAACATACTTCGGAAGACTCGATTTTTGGTTTTGTTCTGTGTTTAGTATAATGGGTCCCAATGGATGGCGCTGCGATTCGTGCTATGGTGCCAATTCTAATATGTTCACACCCAAAGCCTATCTAGTGTTATACACAAAAGTTGATGGAGAATTGCAGACATGAAAAAATTAATGACTTAATATTTTGGGTTCACAGCCCTTTTAAAACAAGTAAGGCTGATACAGGGAAGTATTGAGGTCTGTATGACAGGAAACCATATTTCAACAGTGGCTGCAAGGCTAATAATAATATACACCATTTGGTGTCGTCTTAACGACACCGCGAGCGCATATGTTCTTAGTATGGGTGGCCAAAAAATGGAGGGCGTCACGGTTATGACAAAGATAATTCAGTTTGATTAACAGATTATCAATTCAATTAAGATTCTGTGGCGCCTGCTGTATAAAACAAACAATAATAGACTATAATAGTCTGAGTTGCAACGGTTCGTAATTAGACTTTTTATTTAACTAACCAACTCAGATGTATTTACATTATAATTGTCCTTTTTTGCAACCTTTCACGATTTAGTTCATTGCAGGGGTCAAAATGCACACATTTTGATTAATATGCAATTCATCTTGCAGTCCTACCCCAGTGGAAATCAACCCCCCCCCCGCCCCGCCCGCTGGCGGGGCGGGCAGTGCTGACGCCATGCTGTACCAGCTAGACAGGCCCATCACATAGAGACGTAGCGCAGACGCGTCTCTATGGCACGAGGCCCAGGATGTCTCCCTTACCTCCCCTGTCGTAGTCTCTGCGGTCTCTGTCATCGTAGCGTTCCCGGAAGCGGTCTCTCCCGCCGCCCGCCTCGTAGCGGTCGTTGTCGCGGCGTGGCCCGTCTTTGAAGCGGTCAGATTCGAAGCGGTCTCTTGAGCCTGCCGCCAAGACAAAAGGTTTTAATGCCAATCGCGCGGACTGAATCGCAGCACCGTCGAGACTACATCAATTGGGCGGTCTGCTTAATGTTCAAGTGGCTTCAGTGGAAGAACAAAAGCTTTAAGAAAAACCTGCCCGCTATTGAGATCCGTTGCTCCACGTGGCACTTTAAGCACCAG
Organism: Molva macrophthalma; assembly: GCA_027123675.1. Classification (NCBI taxonomy): domain Eukaryota; kingdom Metazoa; phylum Chordata; class Actinopteri; order Gadiformes; family Lotidae; genus Molva; species Molva macrophthalma. The sequence goes on along the minus strand of JAOPJO010000025.1, from coordinate 19,922,780 downwards.
CTGACACCGCTCTCCATTACACCCTTATTACGAGAATCTCAGGACGTAAATAGCCTATGTTTTGAGGAAAGCATTCTAAAAATAAAACACAAATGAAGGCTTTCATGCGTTTCACACGCCAGTACATAATCAATGGCAAGTAAAACCCAATTTTCTAGTCGCTGCACGTGCCGGCGCAAACCAAATTTGTGGTGCAACGTGACAAATCGCCATATGAACCATGCGCCGCGGTCGAGACACTTCTTCTGAACAGGTCACACACAGTGACTATAACTTGGGTTTTAAGCTTCTTAGTGCAAGTATGTTGGCCCCCGTTGGATTCAAAACAATTTATTTTTCAATTTGATTCATGATTCAATTTATTTAAGAGCAGGGGGCAGGACTTACGTTCGCCAAACGCATCTTCTTTCTTGGGAGGGCCGTCGTCCTCGGTGACGGGGCGGGCTCGCCAGTCCGTGTCCGTCTTGTCGGGACCCAGGTCTGACATGCGCCCTCCTCGGTCGCGACCCCCCATCTGCCCATTGTCCCTTTCTGAGACAGGAGGAGACACATTGAGACAGGAGGAGGTAGGAGGAGACACAAAGAGACAGGAGGTGGTAGGAGGAGACACAAAGAGACAGGAGGTGGTAGGAGGAGACACAAAGAGACAGGAGGTGGTAGGAGGAGACACAAAGAGACAGGAGGTGGTAGGAGGAGACACAGAGACAGGAGGTGGTAGGAGGAAACAGACAGGAGGAGGTAGGAGGAAACAGACAGGAGGAGGTAGGAGGAAACAGACAGGAGGAGGTAGGAGGAAACAGGCAGGAGGAGGTAGGAGGAAACAGACAGGAGGAGGTAGGAGCCAGGAAGAGACACAGACAGGAAGACACAGGATGCAGTACACGCGACACAAGTCTCGATTCATTAGAGCCAAATAGATCAAGTGAAAGGCTTAACTTTTTATGGTCAGCATCATCTTTTTATTACATAATAAAAGTCATATGTATACTACATATACAATTACCCTTGTCGTTAGACTGGTCTGCAATGTCCACACGGATCCTTCGGTTTCCCAGGTTCTGAAGGCAACAAGGGGCAGAACATACAAAAGGAATGGATAAGTCTGAGCACCATCCTAACTTATAATGGCAGCAAGCTTTCACAAAAGGTTTTTTTTTCCAAAAGAAAACCCGTCCTAGGGATGTCGCAATAGCATAATAGGTTGAGGTTGGTGCCAATGGCAGTCATATACAAAGATTTGGAATTTTGTTTCATAATTAAGAAATATTAAATAAAATGACAGTAACATCATGCCTCTTTGACCCCTTACTAACAGAGGGCCCTGGAGCCTTTAAGCCCCAGGGGCAGAGATGGCAGGCTGAGACTACTCAATATTTCTTGTTTGCGCTCAGGCTCCGTCATAGTCGCCCAGAAGTGGCCCATTGATGCTCAATAGCATGCAAACGTTTTGATTTGTATTGAAGCAACGTTTTGAAGCGTGATTTAAAATGAAATTGTTTAACAAAAAAAACTTTCCTGTTTCAAATAGAGTAGAGTAGCAGTACATCAAGCAGAAATCCTGCTTGATGTACTGGTTAGGCAGGAGTCAAATCCGGTTCTCAATGCGACAGCTCACCTCCTCGTTCAGACTCAGGGCCCTCAGAAGGGAATCCACGTCGTCAAACTCTGCGTAGCCAAAGCCCTTCAGGCGCTCTGGGTTGCTGGGCTCCCTGGGGAGACGCACAGCACTGATCTAGAGATGGTGGGAAAAGTACATTAGATCAATGACATAACAGGGACTCACTATGGATAGTGACACCCGGTGAACTGCATCTGGCCTTGCTTTACCTGCGTGGCACCAATTGGCAATCCACATTCTTTGGGGGAACCACAACTGAGCATTTCAAGGAACACCTTAGCTATTATCTTGCCTATTTTGTTGCAGCAATGTTTAGTTAACAATGACTCATGAGCCCTCGACAAATGAATGGAAACCCAACCCTAACTGTTGTTATATTCCTCTGCTTCTACTACTTCTATTTTGTCATCAAGCAGACTTATTATTGCCACTAGACTATACTAAATGAAATAACATGTTGTAACCAAATATATTAATGCATGCAAATAATTAACACAAGTTCAGGCCGCCACTGCTCGAGTCTAATTTCCTAAAGTGCAATATATGCATTTTGAAAGGACAAAAGGCTCAGAGCAGGAAGGGATGAAGGTATGAATTAATTTGCCTGGCATGACCAAAGTAAATAAATTAAGCCAAGACACAAAAAGAGTTCCATCATATCATATAGAGACTAGAAAGTTGGGCTCAAATGGCCACTAAATAAAAGACTAAACAGCTCAGAAGCCTCATGCCCCAGGCAAAAGCCACCATTCATCAGGCATGGCAACTTAAATAGACCTCATTCCAGCACCATAAAGAAGAGTACAAAAAAAAGGGGAGGTAGGTAGCTCGTCGCATTGTAATGTGTTTGTTATTCTTTATAACTCCATGTGTAATCTGCCCAAAGGATCGATCACAGAACAACCAAACTAAACGATGGACGTTCAGGGAAGCACATTGTTCCAAATTGTACTCCATTTCTTTCCTTACTTGAGTTACCTTTAGACACTTGGTTTCACCTTGCACGGTAGTGCAATTACTACTACTATTACTACTGCTACTAGAGACACCCAATCGTTTCTGGGCTAAAAACAAAAAACACAATAAAGGGCGTGTCATTTGGGGCCTGTGTGTGTTTGGAATGAAAAACAGGAAGGCCCAAAACAGTGACTGGCCAAGATGAGGCCTGAGTCATGAGGGGAGGCACAGCAGACAGTAGGAAGTGTGTGTGTGTGCGCACGCCCGCACAATTAATTGCATATTTATAAAAATCTTGATTTTGGCCTCTGCTAGTAGTTAATCGTTAAAGGTCACAAACAAACCACTATAACTCAGCAATTGCATTATTTTTGTTGTTTTTTTAAATACAGTCAACGCCAAAGAACAGTAATTGAATGAATAATCTGTTTTTCACTATGAATAACGTCAATCACAATACCGGGCAAATTAATCTCAATACTATTACATATATATTTTTTTTTTTTTGATATAATGGAGCAGCCCTAGAGTCTGCATGGGACACTTACTGCCAGGCCACGGAAGAAGTCTTTGATGGATTCCTCACTGACGTCGTAGGGCAGGTTGCCCAGGAAGGCGGTGTAGGGTGGGCTGCGGGGCAGCCGGGCGCGGTCAATGTTGGGCTCGCGGGCCGAGCGCGGAGCGGTAGGCAGGATGGAGCGGTCGATGGCAGACGCCCGGAACGAATCCTCCTCCGTGTGCCAGGAGGTGGAGACTGCCGAGGACGGCATGGACAGAGTTAGCTAACAGCAATCATATTGTCATGTTCACGCTTGTGGACCACAAGGGGTCCTTTAACTCCATGATGGAGGAAACAGAAGAGCTATACTCCTCTATACGAATACAAGACTTGCTATTGTTGTGCTTGTGAAATGAAAAGCTGACTCCACATTTTACGCATCGAGTTACATAATTTAAAAAACATTTTGAAGGTGAAGCGTGTGAATGCATGTGCGTGCACACCATCTCCATCCAGGTCGTCGGTTTCATCGGCCCAGCTGGTAGACTTGGCGGGGTAGTTGGGAGGTGGGGCATTTCCTCCTCCTCCTCCCCCTCCTCCTCCTCCACTGTCCTCAGACAGGAAGTCAGTCAAGGAAAAGGTCTTCCCTTTCTTATTCCCCTTCTTTTTAGCTGCTATAAAGACACAAACAAAACAAAGAAAGGAGTCAACATCACTTTCATTTCGACACTGGGAAACTCAAGATGGAAACGCTTTTCCAACTGCTTTATAAATCAGTGATGGTAAACAGGAAGGTATTATGACAGATGTGTTTATGGTCAAAAACTGAAAACATGGCAGGCGAATGCACCAACAACCCCTATTCTACAACAACACAATAAGAGCATGGGCCCTTGCTTTGTTGACAGCTGCGTCTGTCCCCAGATAAACAGTTCAGTAGCTGTGCTCCAGTTAACTACGACCTGTCCGTGTGAGATATAGGAAATGCAGTATGCGGACTAAGATAAGGAATGTACTACCCTGATGTAGAATTCCTTGTCTGAAAGAAAACGTTCAACGAACCCATGTTTTCAAGTCTGTCCAGCTCGTACACACTAGCTCAACACAGGGAGTGGTCGGAACTGTCATTACAAACACATCGAATCAAACAGAACCGGGTCTGGGGTCTGTTGGCTGCAAAGTGAATATAAAAAAACAGGAGGACACGTGCACACCTGTAAACTTGTGACTTGCGTGCAAGAGTATTAGAAGGAAATTATTTGCATGCATTTTTAAAAGAAAAGCTTGTCTGTTCAGTTTCTGTATTCAGTAAATGGCAGTTTGTGGGGGGTTGGATGCCGGTTTGTTTTGGTCCTGGGGAGGTCAGAAGGACAAAGCTCCCAGTAAGCTTTATTGTCAAAAAAATCAGGCCGTCAGGGCATTCTTTCACAAAGCGCAAAAGCCATACACATACCCCACGCACACTTACTGTTTACAGTTTGAGCATTACCAAACCCAAACATTAATGAAAACCAATTAATCACTCAATCGCCCCCGTGGTACTGCATTGAGACATGTACACCGTATCGTAGCTGCATCTACAGTGGCTATCGTTAATCTAGCTCCGAGATGCTATTCGGACGATACGTATGCCGAGAAAAAGCAATCAGTCTGTTAACTTGCTAGCCAAGTAGCTCGCCATTGTCTTTATGTGAGCATAGTCAGCAAAGGACTGCTGACGGGGAAGTATCCCTGCTTAGCTGGTCAGGTTTTAGGGCCTAGCGCTCATGGCTGCGCCAGGACCAGAATGCGCCACTAGCAAGCAGCAGTATACAAGCAGCAGCAAGTTAAAGACACACATGCGGATCAAAGTTGGAACACCATCAAGGGGTTTTTGAATGCGACAGACACAGCTAGTATGGCATTTATCCATCGGCTACTTAACACGGACATAGCCGAATTAAGTGGCGCACGTGGGGAATTCCGTGGGAAGCGCACATTATTCAAGCCGACCCCTCCTCCAAGAAATGCCCGAACCGAGGCTACGAAGACACAATGTGGCATTTCTTTCCGCAGTGGGCAACACTTCATAACATGACACCAAATCCCAAATAAACAGAGTGCTCTGAAAATATTTGAGGCGGTAATTGCAGAACCCCCTATAATATTCTATAAATAAAGGAATTCACGCGATATCTACGCAGAGATGGCTAAATCGTGCAAGTCGTTGCCTCGCACATACCGCTCTTTCGGCCACTGCGACTTTACTGGGACCAACAACCGTAACATGTGGTCGTTCCCGTAAGACAATAACACCGATTAATATAACAGATGTTAGGCATGGTGTAAGCTCTCCGTTCGATGTGTTGTCGAGATAATACCCTCTGAAATATCCTAAACGACCCAGATCGTTCCCCCACATAAACCTCACCTGACGCCGCCATCTTGGAGAGCGAGTTCGTACCAGATTCCCGGATGAAGGCGTCACAAGTTTATTATCGGGAGCGCGCAGCGAGGTTCACGAGCATGTCTTTCCACAAGTCCACTTCGTTCGAGAATGGTCTAGCTGCAGAACTCCAGCCTCAGGCCCTTCAATTAAATTGTAATTCACAAAGATTTATTGGCATGGGAGACAAACGTTACATTGCCAAGCAGGTGAAAAATTAGGCCAAGTATTTTATAAAAAGTAAAATACAAAATATATATACATAAACAAAAGTAGAATACTAAATACATAAAAAGTCAAATACGTAATAGGCCTACTAAGAGTGTATAAAAAGTCTGGTAAAAATATCACCTATAAACAGATAAAGTAAAGAAACACCGTACATACACTGTATTTGCAGTGTGGAGGATATGTGCAATAGTGCAATCATCATGAACAGACAAAAAAAGTGCAGTTTCATATTTACAAAGATGTGCTAGTGGTTGAAGTCCAGTGGGAGGAGTCTGTTTATGGGGAGTTTGAGGTCCGTCTCTCATCACAACAGGTCACAAATCCTGCTGCTGTGATTGCACATTTTTGTATTTCTCCCCACAGATAAAGCAGTTTGTTAGCATCTGCAGTGTTTTCAAAGTCCTTGCATGTCTGTGTAATCTGTGGGAAGTGTGTGTTCCTGATGTCTTGGTATGACTGGCAGGAAGTTAGGAAGTGCAGCACAGTTTCCAGTTGGTGTTTTATGTCTTCTCTTGGGAGCCAGATCTGTCTGTGGCATCCCCTCTTGATGGCCAGGCTGTGTTCACTGAGTCTGTGCCTGGTCAAGGATTTTCTTAGTTTTGGGTCAGTCACGGTGGTCAGGTATTCTGGAACTGTCTATTCTCTGTTTAAGGACAAGCAGCATGCCAATAGCTGTTTTTTTTTTCAATTTTGTTTTCTTACAATTTGGTTAAGCCTGATGTCCAAGGACCAGCTGGCTAAGGGCTCTTTTCTAGATGTAACTCTCTGTTGGTGAGGGCCTTGTTGTGGAGCGTATGGCAGTCACTTTCTTTCAGGAAAGGTTATGCAATTTTAGCACTCTCTTCTGGATTTTAATAATGATTGGATATTGTCCTAATTCTGCTCTGCATGCATTATTTAATATTTTTCTTGGACTTAGAGAATAGATTTGCAGAATTCTGCATGTAGAGTTTCAATTTGAGCTTTGTCCCATTTTAAAAAGTCTTGGTTGGGATGTCTATTTTTTTTTTGTCTCATGTTTATTTATTTTTATGGCATAAAAAGGCCCTCCTTGCCTTGTCTCTCAGGTCATTCGCGGCTTTGTTGAAGTTTCCTGTGGTGTTCATGTTTATGCCGAGGTGGGTATAGTTGTTTTTTGCTGTAGAGCAACAGTTTCTAGGTGGAATGTGTATTTGTGGAGGCTGGGTCTTTTTTAAATATCATTATTTTAGTTTTACTAAGGTTCACTGTCAGGGCCCAGGTTTGAGATTAACTGTGCAGAAGATATAGGTGCTGCTGTATGCCTTCTTTTGTTGGGGACAGCAGCACCAGGTCATCTGCAAACAGTAAACATCCAACACCTTCCGTCCCCAGCTTGGAGAAGGAAAAAATTGGAACATCTGAAATTGTTTATGCCAGAAGGGATAAAACTGTGGCGATCGCGTAAGTATGACGCATGGTACGTGCAGTCTCTTTATTCAACGGCAAAACTGTGACGTTTGGAATTACTGAACAGCCCAAACAACACTATCGATTCTGGTTTCAGTGCTTAATTTCAACAACAACAACATAAATAGGAAAAATAACCAACAATTTAACAACACTGAACAATCATACCTAACTTATACAAGACACGTAAACATTATAAAATAGCTTTCAAAGTAAGACAATGAACATAATGCATGCTGGGGAACAAGCGAATAAACGGTGTAACCCCGTCACTACACCGCCCCCCCCAAAGTGTCGCCTGTCCTCAGCCAACAAGTCCTCATAGCGACAGGGAAGCTGTGCCCGACGCCTACGAACCCGGTGGGTCACAGGCCCCTGTTCCCCACTGTCCGTTTGAACCGTGCCCGGTGAGCTGGGTTGGTCTGCAGGTCTTTCAGCCAAGGGGCGGTAAGGTGCCAAGCGGTCCCGATGCAGAACCCCCTCCCCCTCCCCTCCGAAAGCTTCTTCAGCACCTCACAGGGCTGGCCCACTGGCTGGTGAATTTGGGTTCCAAATTGGGTTGTAGATCCACACCAATTGGGTTGTAGATCCGTCACTCTGAGGGTGGAGGGGCGTCGTCCTCGTTTTCCTCACCCCCATACACCGGCACACTTCAGTGAACACCTGCGCCTCAAAGTTGCGCCCCTGATCACTGTGTAGTTCCTTAGGAGCCCTGAACCGCGGAGCCCTGAACCACGTATGCGGTCAGGGACGGCATACGCCTCTGGCAATTTGGTTAAATAGTCCATAGCCACAAGGATGTAGTGGTTCCCATTGTCTGTGGTGGGAAAAGGACCAAGGACATCCACACCGACCCTGCTGCAGAGAGGCATGGAAACATCCTGTCAGTCCTTTCTTAGCAGTGCACAAAAAGTTGTGTCTTTCTTGCAACCAGCCCAATGAAACCGTTGGCGCAGTTTGTTCAGAGTCTTAGCCACCCTGTAATGACCTGCCCCCCAAAGCTGTGGACTGCCTGTAGCACCCGTGGGCACCAGCAACTTCCACACACCTTGGCCTGGCGCGCGCGAGACCCGGTACAGTAGTCCATCACGCTGCGCCAGGGTGGCCCACTGGGAAAAGTAGACCTTGGTCTCAACTGACGAGGCAGAGAGCTCACGTCGGGTAACACAGTAGTTGCACTCAGGACGGCTAAACACACAACTGTAATAGGCTACTACTCTCTCTCCTCTGGCGCCCTCCTGTGACAGGACTGCCCCCACTCCCTCATTGCTAGTGTCCACGATGAAATGGCTCCCAGGATCAGGAAGGGCCAAGATGGCTGTGGTGGGATGTCAGGGTGGCAAGGAGCTGGGCAAAGGCGGCTGCACAGTTTTCTTCCATTTTTGAACTCCTGGCCCTTGTCAGTGAGGCGGTGTAGGGGGCTGGCGATGGAGGCAAAGTCCAAGACGAAACGTCAGTAATAGGAGGCGAGCCATAGAAAGCTGTACAGCTGACGTTTCGGGGAACTGGCCATTACTTAAAAACTTCCACCTGGGCAGGATCAGTGGCCATGCCCTCTGGGGGCTGCATTTCTTGGGGTGTAGGCGCATGTTCGCCCTCCAAATGGCTTGGAAGACCTGGCGGAGGTTCTCCAGGGTCAGCTGAAAGTAAGTTGCATGGACCAAAAGGTCAGCAAGGTAAACCATGCATCGGTTCTGGGGGATGTGAGCCAGCACCCTCTCCATCAGCCTCTCAAATGTGGCGGGGCGTTGCAGAGGCCAATGGGCATCATGGTAAACTGCCTTGGCCGATGGTGACAGCCATTTTGAGTCTGGCATCTGGTGCCAGACTGGCTCCACCTGCCAGTAGCCGCTTCGTATATCAAGTGAGCTGAACCACTGTGACCCTGCGGTTCGGTCCAGGGTGGCCAAAGGATAGGAGTCTTGCGGGTTGCAGCATTCAGTCGACGATAGTCTACACAGAACCTCCAGGTACCATCCTTATTTTTGACCAGGATGGCAGGGGCGGCCCAGGGGCTACTGGACAGCTCTCTTACCCCTGACGCAGCCATTTCAAGAATCATCTGCTCTGCAGCTTCACCCTTAGCAAGCACTAACCGGTAGGGTCACAGTCTAATAGGCGGGCCAGTGTCGATCATGGTTGGTCTGGGTGTGTCCCACCTTCCTCCCCGGATGGCGCCAGAGGGCCAGGTTCTCCGTGCTGAGGTGGATGGCGTTCCTTGACACATCGACCAGGGCCCCCCAGTCAGTCAGCAGGTCCAGCCAACCAAAACTCTTGGGTGGTTGCTTGCGGTGTTCCCTGCCTTCAGTGGCAATACTCGCTTCCCCAGCATGCCGGCTAGCCCCCGGTCACAGTTCAGATTTTACAGGCGGTGGGTGTCCACTCTGTCTATGGCAGCACCCGTGGACGCACAATGGAGATGGTAGAAGCCATGTCCGGGAGTGCCCAGCAAGGGTAGCCATTGATGGAGCAGAGGAGGTAGAGCGTGGTAGAGAGTGGTGCCACATTGGCACCACTCTGCCAATGTGGTGAAAGATATGGGGACTTTTATTTTTAAGAAGACACTGGTACATATAATACACTTATTTATTAACGATAAGCGTGATAAAACAATACACTGCGCAATATAATACAGTGGCATGTAAACTTTATTTATTGATAAGGAAGTGCGATAATTAATTTTCCACTGTAACACACGTGATAACACACGTTTTTTGGTGTGTTATCACGGGTCCTGACGATGGAGATGGGTCTCAGCGCTGGAGAAAGGCCTGAAGCTGGAGGTCTGCAGCTAGACGCTATTGCAAATTTAGGAGGCAATCCAACCCCTTCCTCACCACAGTCGATAGGTGGCAGCAACGCACCTAAACATTAGGTTTGGGTAGCGATTTACAGGAAAAGAAGAAATTGTCCACACGTAACAACAAACTAATACAAAGTTTATTTGCTCATGAAACCATCGATCTCACAAACATGAGTGAGCATGATGAGAAAGCAGATGGAGACCCTTTACCTGAATCTCCACCTATGCTTTCTCGGGACCTAAAAAGCGTCCTTGTCACCAGTGTGTTACAGTTAGAGGAAATCGACGTCGGTCTTTACAGGTAGAACTATATTTATGCATTGCACATTTACACGTCGAAGGTAGCCAATCTCTTGACTTTACCATATGATTACCATAATTGAAGAATATGACAAAAAGTTGGCATAGTAGTCAGATTCCTTTTACAGTTTAATGCATTCATTTTCAAAGTACATTGGCTTAGTTTTTGAGAACACACCTCCCTTTTTGTATAGCGGAAAGAACTACTGGATACCCCTCAGTCGGCGTTTATTCGGAGGGCAAATAATTGGTCAGGCCCTTGTAGCTGCCGCAAAATCTGTAGGTGATCATCTCTATGCACATTCTCTTCACTGCTACTTTGTACGAGCAGGTAAGATACATTGCTTTCAGAGACAGTACAACTAATTAGGCTGTCTCCTTCTTTTCGGATCATTCATAATATAGCTTGTTACTAATTCATTGATAATACAGTTAAATTATTGTTGACAATTGTGTGACTGCTGAAAACACGGACATTGATATACAAACACATTAAACAAAAATAAATGAAGTATAAACATAAAAAGACACCTAAATAATAGAACTATAATCGGTTCTGCTTGTAGAATATAGGCCAACCTAGCCTTTATATTTAATCTTCTGTACTTTTCTTTTCAACGTTATCCATTTTTTGGAATTGACTATACATTTGACTATACATTTCATTTATTTATACTCATGTCTGCGTTGTTTGGCCCTAGGTGACCCAGACATCCCAGTGTTGTACATGGTGGATCGTGTACGGGACGGCCGTAGTTTCTGCGTGCGTTCGGTGAAGGCCATCCAGCGTGGGGTGCCTATATTGGTCCTCCAAGCTTCATTCCACATGGACCAGCCTAGCCCTCTACAGCACCAGTTCTCCATGCCGGAGGTCCCACCGCCAGAAGACCTGCTCTCACTGGAGGACTTAATTCGCTTTGTCCTTGGGTACAGAGCTTCACACTGCTGGGAAATGACCTCTAATGGAACTGTGTACAAATTTTATCACAATGTCAATGTAGCTTTTATTCATGTTGCCATACTTTGGGGTGTGATTACATTTTTTGTACGTTTTTTGTCTTTTCGTATTTTAACTTAGTGCTGTTTATTATTAGAAACATACATAGTTCCCACCTTTCCCGTCTGGGACTAATACATTAGAGATAGCAGATGCTAATGTTAATGGGTGCTTGATATGATATGGCTCGTGGCCATATCTAAACCATAGACAACATAATCGTTCTCATAATATAATTTAATATATGTTCAATCATATATTTGTTGGGGTGCAGGACAGTCTAGTAGTGGTGAGAGTGTTTGCATTTAACCACATGAGAACCCTGTGCCTGCAGTCTACCTGTAGGCATCCTTGAGCAGGATCTCTAACCCCAATCTGCTCCTTAATGCAAAGAAAAATCCCTGTTAGTTGTTAGTTAGTAAAATTACTGTTTTTTGTAAATGTGATGTTTTTGTTGCACTTCAATATCTTGCTTCCCAGAGCTGGCAGACAAACCTTAATTTACCAGGAATCGAACATGTGACTTTATTTGTATTTGAATTGAGCAGAAAACCTGACCTGGAGCAAAAGGTGAAACAGGGATTCAACAAGGTGTTGGCTAACGAAGTACCCATCGAAGTCAGGCCCGTCAACCCTTTACAGTTCTCCAGAGAGGTCACCACGGAACCGAGGAGAATGTTCTGGGTCCGTGCCCGAGGACACATAGGTATGGCAAAAAGCAAACTCCTTTATCGTTCTTCCAAACCACATCTGTTAGGTTAGTGTGTAGTGACTAGGGTGTTTCAACTCCCAAGCCGAAAGGTACTGGGTTCGATCCCTAATGTCCAAAGCATAGCTTGTAGGCATCCTTGAGCAAGATTCCTTAATGACATGTATCTGAATTCACCAGAATTCATCAGTTTGTCTCTAGGTTTTTCTATTTCTTTTATTTTAGTCTGCTACTTCTTCCATCACCGATAGCCTTCTGTGTACTCTGTTCACATAGGTGTATGTACATATATTACTATTTGATGCATTATTGTTATCTTTGTTTTGTCTTGAAATAATATAATGATATCTTATGTTTTTTCAAAAGGGGAAGGAAACATGAAGCTTCACGTTTGCGTGGCAGCCTACATTTCAGACTACTCCTTCCTGGGCACCACGCTGACGTCCTATCCTGCTAAAAGGGTGAAAATGATGGCTTCCCTGGACCACGCCATGTGGTTCCACAACACCTTCCGCGCTGACGAATGGATGCTGTACGAGGTCGAGAGTCCGTGGGCAGGTCAGTGTGTTGCTCGTGACATTCTCATTTTCCGCCATTACAGGTTCATTTAAGATACTCAATTTGTGTGGAAGACGTCCCAAATAGAAATGCTATGCAATTTGCCTTCCCATTTATGAATACATACTTGCTACTTTTGTTCTTCCATTGTGGTGCACAAATTCATTTAAAAAGAAAAACACTATGAACTGACATGTTACCTGATTCCCTCTAGGGGGCAGCCGAGGACTAGTCCAGGGACGGTTGTGGCGAAGAGATGGGGTGTTGGCTGCCTCCTGTTGCCAGGAAGGGCTCATCCGTTTAACAGCCTCCAAGGACAAGAGCAAACTTTAGACTTGGGCTCTGTTTGAATTGGTCCACTTGTGCCCTGTATAGTGCACTACTTTGTACTCTGTAACCAAAGTATAAATATGGTTCCCCAACATCGTGCTCTACTAAATACACATAATGCGCCGTAAAATAAGTGTACAGCTGATGCACACTTATTTAGACGGATTCTTTATGCGTTTACAGTGCTACCACTGAAAGCTCACCCTGTGACATCTAACACGTGTCGGCTTGTTTATGCAACCAATAAACATCACACTGATGGATGCTCGGCACATAATTAGGGTCAGAATTCTCCATATTCTTATGCCATAAATGGTGTACTATGTAATGTTCACTTTATAGGGTGTGGGAATGAGGGAACAAGGGAGCCAATTCGAACACAGCCTCAATAATAGTCTTATATCGTTAGAAGTAATTCATACCATTCCATGTTTCTTGTGTGACTAGTGTCGTCTGTCATGTTTCATTTTATTTAAGATGATGCATCCATGCTTTATTCTAATTTTGGGAGAGAGGGTTTCTTTGAATCAGCACTTTGCACTGCCCTAAATTATTTAATGTATGTTCAAGCAAAAATAAATAGTGAATAAAATAAACTCATAAAATATGTATTGGTATTATCTTTTTTCCAACGATTGACGATGATGGCAGTGGGTCTGCCTCAGTATTTTCCATTTTAATATACATTTATTTTTCCATTTTATATTGTTTCATCAACATTACCTCAACCATATTTCTACAGAACACATTGTACATTCTCATAAGGGGAAATCAATTCTGCAAGCCAAGATATAGCCAAGATAATAATTTGGGGTCCTGTCAATCTAATCATCCACACTCCAGTCCAGTTGGTGGCAGTAACGCACCGATAAGCTAGGTGGCAACCGGCAATATAAACAAAAGAAGAGGAAGCAAGGAGGAACGAAAGAACAGCCATTTGCGGTATGCTTCTCGGTTCCCGCTCGCACGAGGCTAGGATCTTTTTTTGGTAGCATACTTGGTGATAAATTAATACTGCGGAAAGAGACTAGGTGAAATCTAACATTTTTCAGACATGCCGCGTGTATATGTCGGCAAGCTCAGCTATCATGTCCGAGAGAAAGACCTCCAGAGGTTTTTCAGCGGCTATGGCAAATTACTGGAAGTCGACCTAAAGAACGGGTAAGCTTTCGAGTTATAGGCCATGCTAACATTATACGACTTTAAGCAACCTTATCTGCGTGCAAGTGGGTTCGAATTTGTTTATTATACGTATGCAATACTTAATATTTACTTCGTCAGCTAACGAAGTATCTAGCCAAATACGTTGGGTAACGTTACAGTTCAGGGTCCAATTTAATTTCGAAATGTTCTATTATTGCCAATGGCATAACGTTCACGCTACAGCTAACGTTACCAATAAAGCACATCCAGATGCTTCTGTTAAATAATCTGTCACATCATCAAACAAAAAAAAGTCAGTGGCCATGTAATAACGTTACGCCTTATTAGGAATATCAGATTGAATTTAATATGCCTGTCCCATAAACGAACTATGGTGCATGTTTAAATTGGAATGGGCTTGGTAATGGATTTCTAGAGTATATTTAGATGTCAGCAAGTGATCGGGGTGTGCACCCATGACCACATGCGTCATATGTCCCTGCAGGTACGGTTTTGTTGAGTTCGAGGACACCAGGGATGCAGATGACGCCGTTTACGAGCTGAACGGCAAGGAGCTCTGCGGGGAGCGGGTGATCATCGAGCACGCCCGGGGGCCGAGGAGAGACGGCTACGGTTATGGAGGAGGTGGAGGAGGAGGAGAACGCGGCGGTGGTGGAGGAGGTGGTGGTGGAAGAAGTAGTAAGTCCAATGATATATCCAACGCCACACTTGTTTTTTGTTTTGCCATTTACGTTAGAAGAGTGTTTATTTACCATAATGAAATTATTCTACACGTGTTATCGTTTGACTTTCAGCCCGCTATATAAAGATCTATAAAGGACTGCATATCTGTCATATTGCCAGTATAATTCCAGCCCACTATGTTGGTGTAATATATTCGTCGAACCCGTTCGTTAAATAAAGATCTTAAAACGTAAACGTGTCAATTTAAAGTAACTTAGACTTACCTTTTTGTAATTTTCTGCAAATTCCTTTCAAACTAAATTGTTTTCTAAAATTAACGAGGCGAAGGGCAAGTTTAACATACATAATCATAATCTTTTTAGGGAGGATAAAGCTACCGTGACACATTATTTAAAATATATACTGGCGTTCACATATAGGTAAGCATGTTAAAAAACTACTAAAAATGGAAATTCTGCACACCTTTTCTAAAGAAAACATGTTTTTTGTTACATTATCCATTATACACTCTGCTCCCGTAGTGGCCTGCAGTTATTCTGGCAAATTCTAGGGCGGTGTATGTGTGTATATCTTGTATAGAGAACAGGTCTGATACAAACATGTTTTTGGGTCCGAAAGGTAGACACAGTCTTAAGTCTTGTCGTAATGGACTTGGTATTTGAAGTATTGTTGCAGAATCCAGTCTCAACAGGTTTTATCATTCAATTTAGCCATGTAGAGTTGTCATACCCCAAAACTGTATTAAAAGAAAAAGGCTTGGTGACATTGAGCTCTACCTGTGAAAATGGCCGTACCTCTGCGTGGTAGGGCTGTGCCGATTTGTACTATTTCTATATATTTTTTTTTATATCTTCAGTGATCGGTGGTCACATAAAAAAAATCGAATAACCATCACAACAGCCGTTAACCCAAATTATTTAAATTAACTCTTCCCCTCTCCCTAAAATAGGCGCCCTGTTTTCGCATGCTCCACTCACCGTTCCAAAGCAGAAGGGGGGAGATGAGTGCTTGTTAGTACATTTGGCTTGTTGATTATCTACATAGCTAGGGAAAAGCCTACTAGTTGCTTTACCTCCATAGTGCATTTAAAATTTGAAAATATATAAATGTGAGTAGTGAACACATCACATAAAGATGAATCGGAACCGGCAGACCTGGAGATAAATCACACAGGAGCTATTGTGGATGATGGATCGCCGTTAAAAGGAAAAAACATCCCTGAATGTTTATTAAATTACCAACCGGTTATTATTAGTTGGTAGAGCTTTTGCTATATATTGGCTTTGTTTAAACATTCCAACAGCTAATAAATATGTTAAACCCTTCTAAAGAAGGTTATTCCCAATGCCATGGTGGTTTATCATGACAATCAATGGCAATCAAAATTACGTGATCGGCACACCCCTACTGCATGGATATTAATGGTGGGTATGCTGGGTTGGGTGACCTGACATGATGCACCTGTAACCCTTATGAAGAAACAAACATTGGTTAGTACAGGTTGTTTTAATTGTATATGAAGTGTTTGCTGCCACCCTGAGTTCAAGTGTGGTGTTACAAAGACTTTTAGACACTAGAGTTTATAATGTATTAAAACAAAAGGAATGAGACATGTGAACGTTTTTGTATTTGTATTCAGCTATATCAACATTAACAAAGTGCTTGATGTTTCAATTTGAAAGAGTCCACTGCGGGCTGGTCCGAGTCCATTGAGGCTAAAGATGACTGGTGGCTAAGATGACTGCCTGACCCGTTTGGCCTTGGCTTTCACCTTACAATGTGTGTGTGACCTTTGCCCTTTGACCATTGGCTGACCTAAGGGGAAGCCATGAGGACGGCATCCTTTTCCCCAATAGACCAGGTTGATGGTGAGGAATCCTGTTGGTTTTACTGTTGCAAGACATGTCGAAGAGGTCAAAGCCAACACATGTTTGTATTTTAAGAGCCATTCGCTGTGCATTAATTATGCATTAGCTGGCTCTTAAAACGTATAGATAAAGTGTCATTTACTAAGTTGGTGTGAGGTGTGAAGCACCCAGTTTGATTTGATTGTTTAATTTGGACTATAAGTAAAAGGTATTTGCCAGCGATACCTCTAAAGACTTAGAATATTTTAATTAAAGATTCTAAGACTAGATACTCTTTAGTCCATAACAAGATTATGGACTTGTTACTTTGATGCATACTACACATGTGGACTCATGGTCATAGCAATTATAAATGTCTGCCAAACTTATATTATATTGACTTATTTTATGGTTTTCACAGGTACAATTGTTTACACAGGTCCTTTTTGCCCCAGTACAAGCTCCCACCTTTGATGTAAACACAGTTCTAAATATGTAAACTGACTGCATAGTGATACTGAATAATTGAACTGCAAGTGTAGGAGTTATTTTATTTTTTTCAGCTATAACTCAAATAAAATGTCCCGAACCCCTATTTGGAAAACTGACTCCTACATATTGTGTATAGATGTGCTCTTGTACGATCTTGCATGCAACAGCTGAGATAACATTTAAATCATACACCCAAAACACTAGATCAGGTAAACACTTCAAATGTCCACTTTCACCACAGACCTTTTTTTCTTTGATTTTCTTTTACTCCCCTTGAATCCTCACCTGTTTTGCGTGCGACGGCAAGGTGTAATTTCCCTGCTCCTGTCCCCTCTAAAGGTAGCGGCTACAGCAGCAGCAGAGGGAGCCGCACTGGCAGGGAGAAGTACGGGCCTCCGGTCCGCACCGAGTACCGCCTCATCGTGGAGAACCTGTCCAGCCGCTGCAGCTGGCAGGACCTCAAGGTGAGACCCAGGGAACTTTGGTCTGTTTTATAGGCGCAGGCATCACTCCTACGACCACACACCAACCTTCACTGTTGTACAAAAATTATGCAGAAAGCGGTCAAAGTGCAACGTATATGTACTTGACGAATCCAAAACGAGACTTTGGAAAAAATCTGACAAGAAACGGTGGAACCACCAGTCAACCTCACAACTCTTTCGGATCCAGAGTTTTTGTAACTTGATTTGATGAACAAGAGAGCCCTAATACAATGCCTATTGGGATGTATCGTGTCTGCAGGATTTCATGCGACAGGCGGGCGAGGTCACCTACGCCGACGCGCACAAAGAACGCACCAACGAGGGGGTGATCGAGTTCCGGTCCCGCTCCGACATGAAGCGCGCCATCGAGAAGCTGGACAACACAGACATCAACGGGAGGAAGATCCGCCTCGTGGAGGACAAGCCCCGCCGCCGACGTTCCTACTCTGGCAGCAGGTCCAGGTAAGAGGTGGAAAAGGAGAATGAAAGTTCCCCTGGCTGCTGTGAAAGGCCCCTAGTGTACCAGCACTTGTTTTTTGTAGTTGATTAGTGATGAAGAATAACTTATTTTTAGGACACTCAAAATATTTGATTTAATTTTAGAGCATGATCATGGGAAGATACAGGCAGCAAAGTTACCAAGCATACATTCAATGAGACAATGGGTGTACATGATTCTTATAGGTAAACTTTCACATCGTGGGTAGTTAATACAAAGATGAGGGGGAGTGACTATCGTGGGGAGTTTAGGATTGGCCATGGCTGAAGTCAGCCATGGCGGGAGAGACAAAGTTAAATTGCAATACACTATGGGTGAATTTGACATGTATGCAAAGAAGGCTCAAAGAGTTAAAGGAATCTACACAACAAAGAAGTCAGTCAATTGGCTTGGCCTACAGTGGCAATGCAAATGCAAACTATCTTAACACCTTTCAATTAGAGAGGAAGGGAGGTATCTCTAGGTCCAAGGAGAATGTATACAAATTCCTTTTCAATTGACTAGTAATTATATAAACAAGGTTTATATAATTGTATATTATAATTACGATTAATATTTCCACGACAATTAGCCATTTTGAAATCTACCGTTGGTGACCTCGCAAGTGGGTTTCCTCCCAGATGAATGAATGATAGGTCCATTTATCAGTTGGTACAGTCCACTGGGTTGGCGGGGCTTATTCTGCTGTGTACTTGCCATCGTTAATCAAATCAAGCACCTGATGCTAAAATTGAGTTCCATAAGATGTACATTGCTGTTACTGACGCTCGTGTATGATTGGTTGATCCTCCAGGTCTCGCAGCAGACGTCGCTCCCGCAGCAGGAGCAGGCGCAGCAGGAGTTCCAGAAGCCACTCGAGGTCCCGCTCCCGGTAAGAATGCCCCCTGCTGGAAGAGATGAGGAACAGATGTGTTGGTCCTGTCTAGCTCAACTGGTGGAGCAGCATGGCACCACTGCCAGGGTTAGGGGGTTTGACCCATGCCAAGACTGTATGTACTCGCGCAATTGTAAGATGCTTCCACCAAGTAGGAGTAGTATAGTATGCCTAATGTGGTTGTAACTTGGATAGAGAAGATTTTCTCACAATTTGAAATATTGTGTTCCTATAATGGCAAATACAATATTGTAGACTCACTCAATATTTTATATATATCAATATATATCTCTGTAAAACGCATTGATGCATATTGGTAAAACCCATCTGAAAAGACTAATGATTTCCCTTTTGTTGCAGTTCCCGATCTCGCAGCAAACGCCGCTCCCATTCCAGGTCGGGGCGCAAGTCACGCTCCAGGTCCAGGAGGAAGTCCCGCTCCAACTCCCCAGAGAAGGCCCGCTCACGCAAGTCACGCAGCCCCTCCAAGAGCCGCAGGTCGCGCTCCCGCTCCAAGAGCAACAAGTCGCGCTCACGCTCCAAGAGCCGCAAGTCGCGCTCTAAGAGCGGGTCAAAGGTCAAGTCCGAGCGAGCGTCTCGCAGCCGATCCAAGGAGATGTCTGTGAGCAAGAGGTCCCGGAGCCGCTCCCCGTCCCCCGTAAATGAGAACCGCGCCAAGTCAACCTCTAAGTCCCCCACCCCCAACGGCGACCGGCCTGCCTCCAAGTCCCCCACCAAGTGGTCCCCATCTCACTCGCGCTCTAAATCTCGATCCAAGTCCCGTTCTAGATCCAGGTCCCCGTCACAAGATTAGCTACTTTAATGTAAATCGTTGTTGAACAACAAATCGTATTCTAATCCATGTGTTAGTTAGCAGCATTTAACACTGGTTGAGTTTTTTTACAGCAAGGGGTTTGTACTAAACTCTGGATGAATGAGATCTGTGTCTTGATAAGCTTATGGATTCCGGAAACGCATTGCCTAAGTTTTAGGGATTTGTTTGTTTTGGTTGTTTTTTTTGGTTCTGCAATAATGGTGTTTATGGAATTATTGTTAATCATCTGTAAAATAATCTTGCAAATGGGTGATTCAGGAGCTTGGTTAAATAGAATCACTTGAAATGTTCCAATCAAGATTTTTTTTTAAATATATACATATATATATTTTAAAAACGAATGGATTGAACTGGGAAGATGTTGACAATTTTTGATAGCTTTGTATGTGTAATGTTTAAATGGTGAAGTATAAAACACAAACTGAAACATTCACAATTGCATGTTTTGGCGTAGCTGTTTTAAAAGCGCATTTTGAGAACTGTCATATTCCCAATGGCTCGAATTACACTCAGCAGTCAATTTCAGGTTATTTCCTATGTCCTAGCTGTCAATTTGTTTTTTTTGTTTTAAATAAAAGTACAAAAGGAAAAGGCTATGGCTTCATTCATGTTTACTCCATGAAACTTCTGAAGCATGATGAGTCTAACTTTTGCAAAGCAGGAGGTTACTTTGGAGCAGCCCTCTGTTGGCTTTGCATTTTACTATAATGATGCTGTTATTTTTGCATTCGCCAATGTTAATATGGCATGACTTCAGATCTGTGAGGTCACTTTTATGAGGACTTTCTTCGTAAACAAAATATAACAACGGGTTTGGTAAAAGCGGGTTGCTATGAAGCCGGCGCCTATGGTTACCATTTCCCCCCACAATGCATCAGTACGACGAGCTTGGATCTAGCTAGCGAAAAAATCTACTTCTGATGGAGAAAAGCTATGGAAAAGCTATTGTGCAACATTAGAAGAACATATTTCGAAAATCGCATTTTTTTTTGGGCGAAATAAATCATAGGAAGTAATTACTCATTGGATATCGACGTAGATTGATTACGTGTTTTGGCTTAGAAGCTACGAGCTAATCATTGAATGTAAACGTTGCCTGACATACTTCAGGGCTGTCGATGTAACTACTAGCTGCGGTGGCTCCGACAAACACTGAACATGGACAAGGAACAGCGCAACACGGTTGTGTTAAATGCTTCAAAGAAGGAGTTGTTTACGGCGAGCAACGGGTACAAGTCTTTGCAGAAGCGACTCAAGGCTCAATGGAAAATACAAAGGTAATTTGTGATCATGAAAAAACTGGCGAAATGCCTGGAACTTTGATGCTACTGATTTTGTTCATGCAGACTAAGATAGGCTGTTGTTAATGTTAATTTAAAAAAAAAAAACTGTTTCCTAAAGTATCAAAGAGGAGCTGTCCTCAGAAAAGCTGAAGGGCGTCAAATTGTGGATAACTGCTGGGCCAAGAGAGAAGTTCACCGCATCGGAGGTAACGTAAATACATACAATGATGGAATGGAGAAAGAAAACGAAATCATCACATTAATCACCAAAGTCCTTATCGTTGTTATCATTCACAAATAAACAGTAAAGTATAGTAGGCTATAAATACACAACCAAAATATGTAGGCAACTTGGTATTGAAAAGGGTGTAAATTATTCAGATGTGGTGTAGTCTTGGGGATTTGACGCTGTTTCGCCATTGTGTTAAAGCTGGAGGTGCTGAAGCAGTATCTAGACGAAGGAGGTGACATCCTGGTGATGCTCGGTGAGGGAGGAGAAACCAAGTACGACACCAACATAAACTTTCTCCTGGAGGAATTCGGAATCATGGTCAATAATGGTACTGTGTGTGTGTGTGTGTGTGTGTGTGTGTGTGTGTGTGTGTGTGAGAGAGAGAGAGGTATACTCAACTTTGCAATGTGTAGGCTTGATAAGTTTTCTTTACCTCCCTCAAAATTACAGATGCAGTGGTGAGGAATGTTTATTACAAATACTTTCATCCTAAGGAGGCCCTTGTATCTAACGGCGTATTAAACAGGTGTGTTAAGACCGTGCTTCCATTATGCTTTTCAGCTCACTTATGACATTAACATTACTTGCTCTATGACATAGCTTTATTCTCATGGCTTTAACAAGCTGTTCGCTCCCCTCCCATCCTCTCCTAATTTAGAGAAATCAGTCGTGCTGCAGGAAAAGTGGTGCCGGGGACCACCGAGGATGACAGCACCGGGAATAATGCTCAGTGAGTCCTCTGCTCTCACCCCTCTTTTCCCCTTTGAGCTCTTGTGTGATGTAGCTTATTCAGGTGCCTGTTGAGACTTTCAGCTGATCTGTCTCATTATGTATGTATAT
>JAOPJO010000025.1:19883855-19900465 GCA_027123675.1 Molva macrophthalma | reverse complement strand
GTGTGGATGTGGGTTGCTGTCATGCCTCAATTTCCCCTGGGGGATAAGTAAAGTACCCTAATCTAATTGAATCTCTTATCTAGTGCTTTATTGAAGCTGTTGCGCTCTCTGAAGAAACACTGCTGTCTTTGTGTTGTGTACGCTGGGCAGGGCTCTGACATTCGTGTACCCATATGGGGCTACGCTGAGCGTGATGAAGCCTGCCGTAGCTGTTCTTTCCACCGGCTCTGTCTGCTTTCCCCTTAACCGGCCTATCCTAGCCTTCTACCAGGCCAAGGTGAGCACTCAGGTCAGCTTTTACACACGTCTTTTAATAAACACCAGGTGAGGTGTGTGCATACATCTATATGTGACAGCCGATATCTGACTGTTGTCTCGTGTCTTCTCATCGAAGGAGATGGGAAAGCTTGCCGTTCTGGGCTCCTGCCACATGTTTAGTGACCAGTACCTTGACAAAGAGGAGAACAGTAAAATATTGGTGAGTGCGTTTTAGTTCAATTCAAAATTACGCAGCATTTCGTTTTTGGTTTGGACGTTTGTGGAGAGAGCTGGTTGTGCTGTTGTGGCCTGACGATGTTTCTTCCACTCCATCAGGATGTGGTGGTTCAGTGGCTGACGACCGACAACATCCAACTAAATCAGATTGATGCTGATGACCCAGAGGTAACGAGGCATGATTCTGAATCGTATAACTACTGACAACTTTCACCGATCTGCTACTCTCGTCCCCTCGCGTAGATCACAGATTACACCATGCTACCAGACACAGGGCGCCTGTCCGACCGCCTCCGGGTGTGCTTGCAGGAGGGGGAGGAGAACCCCAGGGACTTCACCTCCCTCTTTGATATGTCAATGTTCAAACTATCCACGAACACCTTGCCTCAAGTAATCAGGTACCTACCCAATGCAAAGAGCGATGTCTGTAACAACTGATTCTTTCTATCAAATAACAGGCCATCATTATTACATTTTTTTGCAGCGCTTACCAGCAACTCAATGTTAAGCATGAGCCCCTGCAGTTGATCACGCCCCAGTTTGAGACGCCGCTACCTCCGCTTCAACCTGCTGTGAGCGTCCCTCCCCGCCATGACTCATTCCTTCCATCAATTCATTCATTCAAACACGTTGCCATGGGTCACTTGAGCAATACGTGCGACAGCGGTTTTCTTGATTCTCATTGTCTTATATACAGCAAAGGCTCTTGTAGTGGATGTGAGAGACATTTACTTTGAATTGTCGATTCATCGCCCCCTACCCAGATCTTTGGGCACACTTTCAATTGTGTGCCCTATTTTTATTCCTCTTTTCATCTTCGCTGTTATTGTTTTATCTGCATTTTTGACAATGCCTGGAATTCAAGCATTTCATTGCCATTACTGATAACTGCTCGTTGTCTGCTAATGTGTGCATACATGAAACTTGATTGCTGTCCAATTTAGGTCTTCCCACCTGCGTTCAGGGATTTGCCCCCGCCCATGCTGGACCTGTTTGATCTGGATGAGGCTTTCTCCTCAGAGATGGTGCGCCTGGCACAGCTTTCCAATAAATGTGAGATTTCAGGAATCTTCTGTCTCATTAGAAGGACAGGCATTGGCACTAGATGGGTGTCTCTAAATTATCGTGTACTTTCCTCAGGCACCTCAGATGACGATCTTGAGTTCTACGTGCGCAAATGCGGGGAGATTTTAGGGGTGACGGGAAAGTTGGATAAAGACCAGAGAGACGCCAAACACATTCTGGAACACATTTTCTTCCAGGTGGTTGCCTTCAAAAAATTAAATCAGGTGAGTTGGTGTACACACACCTGGTGTACACACACACACCTCTAAAATGAATCCATAAGAAATTGTAAAGAAAGTGCAATGCTATGTCAAGACACTGATCCAATGTCTTATCTTTCACAGGAGCACGAGATCAACACAGAGGCACCTTTTTCTACATTCTGATTAGAATCAGAATACTGTATTCTTTATAGATGCATAGCTTTTCATTAAGTAATGAGACTTTATAGCCAATACATTTTCAGAAACATGTACTCCAACCGCAGAAATATCCAATTATCTGCCAACTATCCAAGTGGATTCTATAAAGTTCATATCACAAACATACTACTTAAACTGACAGATTCAAGCAACAGGCATGGTGGCTTTAATGCACTTTGACAACAATGTCCAAGGCATCAAAAGGTGGTCTGATGTCAGGTGCACAGCACACAATACATGTGGAACTAATGTCACGTGGATTTTTGGCAGAGAAGGCTGGCATAAAAAAAAAAAAAAAAAAACGTCAGCCTTTTGTGGAAATGTAATAATACAATGGTGTGCTGATGAATGGATCTTTTGTACTGTAAATAATATTTACAAATACATTTGATTTAAAAAAAAAACCTTTATTGAAATGTCAATTATTAAAAAAAAGGTATTTAAATACATACAATAAAGACACAATTTATTTAGGGGTTCTACAACAGTTCACTACCATTAATCCGAATGCATCTTGAGGGCTGAATAAATAAATCTACCATTACTGCCAAGCTACCAGATGAACTAACAGCATATTGTTTCCAACAACACAATGTTGTGCTATGCCCGTTTGGGAAAAGCATCCTGCCATATTGGAGAGGTAATCTCCACCAGAGGTAGAGGTGCAGAGTGAAGCAATGGACTCAATGTGGACTCCAATGTTGTCGATTCAGCGTGGGGGCCAGTGTCTGTCTTGATGAGCGAAAGGTCCCATGGAAGTTGGGATGCTGAAACGTCAATAAGGGACTGCTCAAAAGACACCACCACCCTGTGCTTCTGGTGCATCTCGTAGGGGGTCGAGACCTTTCCATCCAAAAACACAGGAGTTTGGGATTGGGGACCTCGCGTGGCTAAGGAATTCGCGTTCAGTTCATAGTGGCAGGGAGAAGATAAATCCAACACTTGACAGGGAGAGGTTAGGGTAGGATGCCTTCCCTCAGAGGATTTATTTGCCGTGTCATTTGACATTCGTGATATAGACAGATGGTCAAGTGACAAAGTAGACAGTTGATTCCGCTCCCCAAAGAATGCCCTGTCTAGCTCTGACGGTGAGGAACAATCAAAGCTTCTCGTGTCTAGGTATAAAGTAACAAACAAACAAAACCGTCACTGCATTAAACATTTTTTTGATTCAGATCAGAAAGAGAATACAACTTTTTCTTTATTTACCAGTACGAAAACGTTCAGCCTCCATGTTTCCTCTCATCCAGTGAGTGGCAATCAGAAGCCAGGTGTTTTAAACTATCCAAACTACTTTCTAATTAAGTCACCTGGCGTCTGAGCCTTCAGATACTGAACATTTCTCAACAGTTCGTGTTTACTCAATTTTTTGTTCGATAAATAGAAGATCATTTATTATATATATGAAAAAAGATAGCCTAGGCCTACTTTAAAGCCACCGATAGAAATACAATTTTGTCAATAACTAAAAACACCGGTGCTAATGATTCTTGCTCAGATGGACATAAAATGTGTAAGTACAACCTACATTTTAATGAAAAGTATATTTTATTAAGGGTTTATAAGTATACAATTGTGGGAAGACAACGGAATATTGTGGGACATTTTGTAGGCAGTGGAACTGCACTTTGCGCACTACAAGTTGCGCATCTACGTCATATCCCGGTTTCAGGACAAAATAAGGGCGCGCGATAAGAATACTTGAGCGGGGACCGCAAGCTTTTCCAGCTGATCGATTCGTCCGCCTTTTTCAATACAACAGCAAAGAGTTTAATATCGAAGGGCGGATACATATATCTCTAAACAAGCAATCTGGATATCACGATCAATTATCGATAATACATGCACTTGCCGTGCAAGAGCAAGGGTATATAAGTCGTTCCTATTGTAAACAACTGTAGTCTGGGCAATGTCCTGGTGGTCGCGAGGGTAAGAAACATTCCATATCAGCAGGATATATCTTAATTGCATCCACTTCTGCAGCTAGATTGTCACTTAAAGGTAGTCGGTCATACGAGTTGGATTAAATGGTTTTGGAATGGAAATGCATTTCCTTTTCTAATGGTCGATTGTCTCTGCCGCCCTTTTCACTACATGAGGTTTCAGGATGTTAGCAAGCAGTTTTTTCTGTTAAACGTCTTTATTTTTTAGAGTCTTTATATCTTTAGAAAGTCATGATCTAAAAGCAGTTTTTACGCACTTGAGAAAGAAATTGAGAAAGTTCCCATTTGAGCCTGCTGTGAAGTCTCTAAGCCTAAGGCCTAAATGCTGCATTCAGCCATTGAAAGACACTTGGTGATCAAGTTGACCTGGCTACAGGGGTAGGAGTCGATACCCGCGCTATTCGTGTATTTTAATCACGTATTAACGTTCACAGCGAAGATGGCGAGGAAGCCATGTATCAGGACACGGACTCCGACGTGGCAGAAGCGAAGGATTGTGGAAAAGTAAAGGTTAAATGGACGCAGGAAGAGGTGAGTCTTCCAGCACTTCTCATGAAATAAGTGTTGCTATTTTGTCACTAGTTTCTCCGAAATGTCTAAATAACTCATGCTTGATTCATATAGGATGACAACCTTAAGGCGCTGGTTCAAAAAGTGGGACCTGGTGATTGGAAATGTATTTCAAGCTTTATACCGGTGAGTTGTTCTGTGCTTTAGAGACATGCATATCAAAAGACTGAGTTAATATTGGCTGTATTCATGTGTTGGACTGACTTAGATTTGTATTCTGATATGGAAAACTCATAAGGCTTATATCTATTTTGCACTTCTGTTTATTGTATCTTCAGTTCATACTCTTAACATTTTTGACTTATGCTTAAATTCTTCAGAATCACTCTGAACAGCAGTGTCAGCACCGGTGGTTCAAGGTTTTGGATCCAGATCTGGTCAAAGGACCATGGACCAAAGAAGAGGACGAGAAGGTCAATGTCTTGGTTGTATCTTGGCAGTGACAGCGAATTAACTGTCACAATAGCTTTATATGAATAATGTGGAATACTACTGTAGTTGTTGCAATCATCTGCTGTCCCTTGTTTTCATCAATCTTCATTTGTTCTCTTTCTCTTTCTCCCTACTTTAGGTCATAGAGCTGGTTAACCAGTATGGGAACAAGCAGTGGGCCTTGGTTGCCAAGCAGCTGAAGGGCCGCCTGGGGAAGCAGTGTCGAGAGCGCTGGCACAACCACCTGAACCCCGACGTGAAGAAGTCATCCTGGATGGCCGAGGAGGACCTGATCATCTACAAGGCCCACTGTGTGCTGGGAAACCGCTGGGCGGAGATCGCCAAACTGCTTCCTGGACGGTAGCTATGCCCTTGAATGAATGAAAAGTGTTTAATTTAAGAGCCAGGATAAGAATGGCGTGTTGGTGGTCCCACGACCCAGCTGTCATGTTCTGCATCCATATCCTGAGATATTATATTTCCAATACATTTAGGTATTAAGCAGATGCTTTTATTCAAAGTGACTTCAGATACAGAATTCAGATACATGTCGGTAATGAGCAGGCAGCGGTAAGACATCTCGCTCAAGGATGCCTACAGATTGGCTGCAGATTCTGGGGATCAAAACCCACTTACTTTCATCTGGGATTCAACACCTTGACGACTATCCTGCCCTCCAGATACCTAACCTAGCCCTACCTGTATTCACTATAAAACCAAAGGTTTCTCGAAGGACTTATATTCTGATCTTGTTGTGTATTGTATTGTAGTATCACATACCGTTTGTGTATTGTATTGTATTGCATATCGTTTGTCATGCCCTCTGTTGTATGTATTTCATAAATTAATACATCTGTTTTTTAACAGGACGGACAACGCCGTAAAGAATCACTGGAACTCCACCATTAAAAGAAAGCTGGAGATGGGCTTCTTTGCTGGGGCGGTCTTCAAGCCAAATGAGTACGAGGAGCTGTTGGCTCGTGCTGATAAAGACTCGCAGGTGATTAACTGTCATTCAAATAGCAGCAGCACTTTTTGTGCCCAGAGTTTTTTTTGTTTGTTTTGTAAATGACTTGCATGAAAGGCAGAGCTGAATTCTTACCTGGTTTCACAGATGCCCCATGAAGGTGGAGCGGACAAGGAGCTGGAACAGAAAACACCCACCCAGGTATGGGGCAGATTAGCTGCTTCGAAAGAGGGTGGGGAAATAGAAGGGAAGCCTATAGTTGAAAGTATAAGTAAAGTTCCATTAGAATTGTCATTCATGTTGCAGCATGGTGGCTAACCATGTTAGTGTTCCAACCATGTAGGGGGGTCGCTACCCCTTGTAGCGACCGGGTTTGATTCCAGCTTGCGGTCCCATGTGAAATATCATTCTTTCTCTTTTTCTATCCCTGTTTACTGTCTCTCATCCCTGTCCATAAAGGCACAACATCCCATACAAATTGCTTAAGGCAATTCTTATTTATTCATGAAAGCTTGCACAACTACAGCAGTTGCAGCAGTTTTTCTTTTCTTTCCTTATAGATTTACTATTCTGTTTTTGCAGGAAATTATGACTCCAACTGACCGAAAGTGTGCTCAAAGAATAGCAGCTCCTTCTGTGGATCCTCCTCCTCCTTTGTCTTCCAAGGAGACGTTGAGCCCCAAGATGGAGCCTGACGCCTCAGCAGAAACCAGCTGGGTGGTGGACAGCTCTGGCTTCCTCTCCCCCACCGGCCCTGTGTTAAAAGAAGTGATGGACATGGTAGATGGGGTCGGTCCCATTTTTGTCTCTTCTAAAATCGTAGTGCTTTTTTGACAACCTAGATGTTCAAATCAATGGGCCTTGTTTTACTATCTACTACTATTTAAGCATTAGGCTGACGCTTTTCTCCAAAGCGACTTGGAGTGACTTGAGATGCTGCTCATTAAGATGCAGTTAGGCAGCTTGCTCAAGGATGCCCACAGGTAGACTGTGGATGTTGGGGTTTGAACCGTCCCAGAACCTTCTGCTGTGAGACGAACACCTAACCACTAAACCATGATGCCCCCTGCATTCGTAGCATGCTATCGATGCATCCCTAACCGGTACTTAACCATCCTCGTCTGTTGTACCAGGACATCGATGGCTGGTGCAACCTTTCGGCATTTGACCTGGCTGAGGACAGCCAGAGCCCTGAGCGCCACCTGTTCCGCCTGGAAGGCAGCGCTCTGCATGAGCTCAGCAAGGGCAACAAAGGCGAGCTCATCCCCATTTCGCCAGGGGGCATCACGCCGCCCTCCATACTCCACCGACGGAGCCGCCGCCGCATCGCCCTGTCCCCCGGCGACGGCAACTCTATGACGCCCAAGAGCACGCCCGTCAAGATCCTGTCCTTCTCTCCCTCGCAGGTAAACCCTTTTGGAATTAACAGCCGTATCAATACTAGATGGTAATCAATCAATCTGTTAACAAACTAATTGAACCAGAGGTTGATTATTTTTTTTTATATACACAAATGAATGAAGTTCATCATGTAATTTTGTTTTTGCTTGCCATATTTTATCGAGCAAGTGGCGTTACATTTTGAGCCGTTCTTGTCACTACTGGATTGCACTCCATAACAAAAAGGGTATTGTCTTTCAGTTCCTGAACATGTGGACCAAGCAGGACTCCCACGATCTGGAGAATCCGTCCCTGACGTCCACCCCGGTATGCAGTCAGAAGGCCACCGTCACCACCCCGCTACAGCGCGACAAGACGCCCCTCATCCAGAAGGAGAACTCTGTGTACGTGGTAGCCATGAGCTCTCAATGTATTCTCCTCCTTGTACATGTTGCTTCTTAAGCTAATGATCCTTACAGTATGGGGCTGGATAGTTCAGAGGCTAGGGTGTCCCTCAGATGTCTGCTATCTACCTGTAGGCGTTCTTAGATGTCTATCCCTTCCCTGCTCCATAATGAATTTCACTTAAAAGTCCCTTTTGGATAAAAACATCTCCTAATAAGACAACATTGTGATACATTTTTCATTCTTTAAAATGTTCCTGTGTAGGTTTATTACGCCCAATCACAAGTCAGAACTGTGTACTACTCCACGAACTCCGACGCCCTTCAAAAATGCCATGGAGAAATATGGTCCATTGCAGCCTTTGGTGAGTTCCTCTGAGTGCAGAATAATTATGTTTGAACTTCACAGCACCTCCAGGTATCTGAAACGTCTCCTTCCACCTCTCTGTATCTCAGCCTCAGACTCCTAACCTGGAAGACGATCTGAACGAGGTCATGCTCCGGGAGGCTGGGATTGAACTGGTGACGATCCAAAGTACTCCTGAGCCTCGCCGGAAATCCCTGGTGGGTCCTGATGGCCTCCGCTTACTAATTGATGCATGGAAATGAGATGACCTATTTACATGCACATTTGGTGTCCTGACTGTAATGTGTTTAGCAAGTGACATTACATTTTGATTGGTCACTACTGTGTCTGGATTCACTCTTCACTTCATAACACAAATGTGTTCTATTCCTGAACATGTTAACTTAAAGACAATACATGGTATATAAATACCAGCTATATTAACTATTAATCTGTTGCTGTTGTCAATATTGCCAGCTTCTAGCTTCATAAGATAATTTTTCTCAGAAGATGGAAATGTTTGTGGGTCTAGACTAGAACTGAACCTAACCTACTAACCCTAAGTGTCCACACTATTGACATATAGCATAAACCTTTAGTGTCAAATGCAGTTATATATATGTTATTTTCACAGTGTTATTTTCATACAAGACAAATTCTTCAAAGATGCATCAAGTCCTTATTTCGTTCATTGACCGTTCTTTTTTAATATTGCCTTTTGATGAGGCATTGATTCAAAAGGACAAACAACAAAATGCGCTGCAGCTAGCTTGAATTATTACATGGTTGACCCCTGAGGCAACTCTTAACTCTTATTCAGTTATTTGGTAAAGATTTTATGCTTTGTGTTCAACTTCACTTGTGTCACCGATGTTTCGAACTAAAGCATCTGATGAATATATCATTTCAAAATCCATTGTACAAGTTTCACTTGAGCTCTCACTTACTTGGAGTCTAAACATTTTTTTTGTCTTTCCAGCATCGACCTCCTATGAAGAAAGTGCGCAAGTCTTTGGCGCTAGACGTAATCGACTGTAGGAAGACCCTAGCCACCAAACTCAAAACTAATAAGCCTGAACCCAAACGCTCCACACAGGTAGGGGGGCTTCTCAATGTATTATTATTACTATTACTGGGAACCAAAAAAACAAACCTATTAATCTTTTTATTTTTCTTGGTCCTCAGGCAGAGACTTCGCTCTCCATGTCCCTGGACCTGTCGTCTTCGTTTTGCACCAAGAGGGACGAGAACGTGTTGGACCAGGGCTTCCTCATGGAGCCCAGCGAGTGCACTCCCCAGCCCTGCTCTCTGCCCCTGACGCCGGTGAGACACACTGCAGCCTGAATTTAACATGCTGGGAGTGGGGCAGGATAGGATAGTCTGGGGTTTGGGGTGTTTACTCCCAACCCAAAGGTTCAGAGTTTGAACCCCAATGCCTGCATTGAGCCTTATCCCTGAGCAAAATGCCCTAACCTCATGCATCTAAATACATTAATTCAGGTCACTTGTAAAAATGTCTGCTCAACAATCGTGGGAAAAATATATATATTCTTGAGCCTCACATTTTAACTTGGTTATTATTAACACAAATAATTTCCATTGTAGATGTCCAAAGAGTGGGAGATGGTCGTATGTGGAAGAACCAAGGACCAGCTCATAATGACTGAGAAAGCAAGACGCTACCTGCGGTCCCTCCGATCACGAACCCCAAACCGCGCTCTCATCCTGTCCTGAGATACCCCTCTCTCTAGACTCTCTCCTTCAAACTCTCTTCATTCCTCCACATGCCAAGATGTTGCATTTGAACGTTTCACCGTCTTCCTAATTGATTCAGATTTGAGATGAATCAGATGAGATGAACAAAGCAATCGTTTTGAATAGTGACATTTTTGAAACTAGTGTACTAATGTAAAAGACTGGATGGTACCCAATCATTTAGCTGGGATAGTAAACGTGTGTAAGGACTTTATAATGGGTCATTCTGGTTCAAAATACCCTTTTTGTAGGTGGTTTTGTAAAACGATATGCAAATCCCATTCAGTTGACATTTTTGCACTTGAAATCTGTTTGGGGAAAAGCAATAATGAATGTAAATGATTGATCAAAGGATTATTTTAAGCAGGGGGGGGACCGATTTGTTGTTATTAGTCATCTGAAGAGTACGAAGCATAGTGTTTTAATAGCGTTTGAAAGTACGCTCATGTTATGTACATTAGCCAATGTAAAAAAAAAAAAAAAAGTATTGTAGAATAAGAAGCAATTAAGTGTCCCAATTGGTAGATGTATGTATAAAAAACAAACCCTGAAAAAATAAACGCATGTATATTTACTTTTTGTTTCATTCGAATTTTTTGTATCATGGCAAAGAGTATTACGCAGACGTTATGATTCCCGATGTCAGAGCGGCTGGCCAATGCTGCGCTTCCACATCAATGCAAGTTAACGTCTACAATATTTCGCCAAGGAGATGCAATGACGCCGGCTCTGATTTCTGCATTTCTTTAAAAACATACAATTGTCTTTTAATGTGTGTATTAATCTTAACATTTGAACAATAACACTGTAGAAAATATTTTAAACTAAATGGGAAATGGGACTACACAATAAATAATTAACTTCAGGGTTGGTTTTCAAAGTAATGGTTTAAACTGCCTACGCGCTGGGCAAACTCATGAAAGGTCAATATCCAAGAAAAATGCACATCAAATGACCCACTACAACATCGCACAAGACACATTTTAAGTAAAATACATTTATTATACACTGGAGGTCATTTTGGAGTAATTGGAATATTTTTTAGCTTATGGCGTCGTAATTTCTGTGTTAATTTTGCATGTGAACATTTATTTTGAAAGGATTATAGGGTTTGACTTGACACGATTCTAAAGTACCGGAAGCTATTGTCGGTTTTTGGTGACGCTGCATTAGACTGCAAGACATGGCCCAAACTAGTAAGAAAATTCCTTCGTTATTTTTGATGAACTACCGTTCATTTTTTTTGCTTGAGCCTTGTGTTTTCGTAGGATCTACTTGTAATTGTATGCTTTAACCAGAAAAATGCATGAGGGTTTCAGAATCCTCATGTTGGCTACATTGTTAGAAAACGAGTGCAATGGACGGGGAAATGCTAAGGAGCTAAATGAATGAATCGGTCTTTTACAATGGATACGGAAGAAATGTGTATTCTAATTTACGAACTAAACGGTCACTGCACTTTTGTATGTGGATAATTAATTGCTAATGCCTTCTGTCCACAGGCTTGCTACGGGTGTTTCTCTTCAGCTTGGCTCTCGGAGCACAAGCACTCACACCGTCCCATTACCTCTCCCTGTCGGATGTGGCAAGACTTCAAACCTTCCTCGGCCAGCACTTCACGGATCTCGAATCCGCATACTATTCTATTGTCGGTCTGGCCAAGCTTGGAGCGAGTGTTGCAGATCAAGCTGTAAGCGAGTGTTGGATTGTTTGTGCATATTCATAGCTTCATATAGCTGATCACAAATATCCCGGAAGCTACGTTATTATTGAACCCTGTAATGTATAGTCTTCCGTCTATAGCAGTTACATTTCTATTGCTACAAGGATGGATTTGGCTAACGTTATACCCCATCAACCTCAAACAAGTTTTTTTTTATGTTTGCAGGAAGCATGCCAGTTCCTAAAGGCCCAGCTCGATCCAACAAGTGTGGACTCTCTCTTCTATGCTGCAGTGGCCAGTCAAGCCCTAGCAGGATGTGAGGTATTGCTTAACAAAATTACCTCATTTTGCAGTTCATTCAACATTTCAACTGTTTTCCAGGGTCTCGTGTGTATATATCTTATTCATCCAAATATGTGACCCAACTACAATCGGTTACTGGCTCACAGTAACGTAATATTTCCATTGTAAACAGTGAGGTTTAACCACAATCTGAATGGATGTCCATGTCAGTCAGCATGTAACTTGATTTATCCGGGGTGAAAACAAACACTTAAATCCTCACAAAATGGCTTCTTATTTCAATGTTTTACTCAACATGCAGCATGCCTGCATTTGCTGGGATTCTCAGTCCTTTAGGCTCTACTAAGATTCAATCCCACTGCTTCAACTACTACTTTGGCTCCCTTTTAGATACCATTGTCCAATGAAACCAGAGACATTCTCCTGGCGGCCGTGAGCGAGGACTCCACTGTGGCCCAGATCCACCATGCTGTGGGAGCACTCACCGCCCTGGGCCTTCCCCTGGCTTCGCAGGAAGTTGTTGCCGCCCTCCGGGCTCGCATCAACAAGGAGGAGAATGTAGTGGCGTAAGCTCCCGTTTGGTTGACTCGTCCCTAATTGGACATTTAATTATAGTCTTATTTGTTTCTAGGGTTGCAAGGCAATTTGGATGGGTTTTAAGAATGAAAATGACCTGCGAACTGATACGGTGACAAACTACAGTCTCGATTACTAAAACTTTAGTTGGTCACCAAGTAGTTTTCTGAAGTTTCATCCATTGCCCACTAGGTTTCATTTGACTATTACAAGGCGTACATGAATATTATTTAAGGTTATTATAATTGTTGTATTATATTTTAATGTATAGAGACATGTGTATATATTCATGTTGATCTTATTTAATTTATTTTTATATATTTAATCCTGATCCTGACCACATATTCATCCCTTTGGGTTCCTGGTTCTAGGATCCATCATTTGGCTTCTGTTGTCTACTGTAATATTATCCTTCCTTTGTAATCATTCTATTCAAATCTTCTATTCCCAGCGTTACCTTAGCTTTGCAGACTGCTGCCCGCCTCTCCCAACAGGCTGAACTTGGTGGATTCGTGGAGGAAATCGAAGTGAGTACTACATCAATTTCTCCACTAGGTGTTGCTGTCCTGCCATTCAGCAATTAATAAAGAAAAACCTGCCGTGAAGTTAATATTTGCAACTTAAATGTTTTCATGTTATGCGCTGAAGTCGTCTATGAATTATTTTCCATTTGACTCATTTTCTTGTTTTCCTTAAGGATCTAACGGCTCGTTTGGACGATCTGGGGGGCCTTTACCTGCAGTTCGAGGAGGGGCTCGAGGCAACTGCCGACTTTGTGGTGGCCGCCTATGCTTTGTCCGACCATGTGGATGTGGAGCCCCCCTTGAAAGAGGTATCATACGGCTAACATGGCAGCATGTGAAATCAGATGGTAAGGTCATCAAAGGTCAGTCTTCTGACTGAGCATACCTCCTTTCTCCCCCCCACACAGGAGCAGGTCATCCAGCTGGTGAACTCCATCTTCAGTAAGAAGTCCTGGGACTCTATGTCGGAGGCCTTCAGCGTGGCTGGGGCCGCCGTCGCCCTCTCCAGCAACCGCTTCCACGTGCCAGTGGTGGTCAGAGCCGAGGGCCCAGCAACTGTGTCCCACAGCCAGCCCACCCTGCAGGTACACCCTGCCCACCACCCACTGTCGTACATGAAGTCATCCGGTCAGTAAACAGATGCATTTTTCTCCAAAGTTACTTACAAGTGAGGCTGAGAACAACCTAAGCGTACGATTCAAAATTGACGTAGCGGCAAAAATTATGGAATAAATAAATATCAAACAACTTTGTGTCTAAAACAACTAGTGGACAGTGTGCAGAATCAGAAAGTTATTCAAATTTATTGTCGTTTATTTGTATTATTGGTGGTAGTTAGTAGCCCGAATACATAATTTCGAGCTTTGCATATTCATCAGGTTTCCAAACGAATATTCGGTAGAGAAAGAAAAATCCATTCATAGTGCATATCTTTTTTACTGCGTGTAACGTAGCAGGCGGAGACCAAAGTGGTTCAATTGGTAAAACTGCTTTTAATAACGCAAAACAACTATCACGTCAGTGGCTTTTGGATCCACTCATCAGTCCGACTTCGACTCGGTTACGGCAGAGCTTCACTGCAGCCTAAAAGTTTCCGAACACACACGGTTTCCAAAGTATGAGAGTAGACCTACTAGTAGTGCATAATATTGCCATCAGAGTCGGCGCATCTCAACAGAATAGTGGCATCCGAGACAGTAGCACATCTCCACAAAGTGCATTCTGACTGAAGCTTGTGAGTCAGTAGCTTGATTCCCCCATCGAGGCACCACACATACAAGTGTTTTTTCACAGAGTTGTGGTCTCTGCAGAACATGCCTCGACATTGACCTTGTTTGTGTGTGTTTTTCATCAACAGCTCCTGGTTACCAACGTCCTGTCCCAGCCCCTGGCCTCTGCCGGCGTGCTGGTGGAGAGCGCCAGTGCCCTGGCCACCAAGAGCATCATCCTCAGCCAGACCCCGTTCACCCTCAGAGAGTAAGTTGTATAGGAGCCTGGTTATCGCTGTGAGAGTGCCTAAGATATAAGGGGCTACCTTCTCTCGAAGAAAGTTACTTGTACAGGAGCCTAATTTTCCCTGGGGACGGTACCAGTTATTTCCCCATCTCACTTTAAAGGTCTTGTAGTAGTAGTGTGAGACTTCCACCTCATTGTTTCTCACTTATTTAAAAAAAAAAAAAAAAAGTTTATTAGTTGTACAGGAAATCAGAAGTGCATCAATTGAAAGAGGATTCGTCTTTAGTGCAGCCTTGATTCAGTGGTTCATTGTCCCTTCTCTCCCCACCCCCCAGTGGTCTGTTTGAGCTGAACTTCATGTCCAGCCAGCCGGCCAGTGGGTACTATCAGTTCATGGTTGCTGTGACT
This sequence comes from Molva macrophthalma, assembly GCA_027123675.1. NCBI lineage: Eukaryota > Metazoa > Chordata > Actinopteri > Gadiformes > Lotidae > Molva > Molva macrophthalma. Next base: position 19,885,757 of record JAOPJO010000025.1, on the reverse strand, counting down.
GGAGACAGCCGACTGGTAGCCAATCAGGTTGAGGTAAGCTGAGATGGTCACATTCACATGCTTGCTACTCACAACACAGACCCAGTAGAAAGTTTCAAAGTAATGGCACTGGAGTGCATTTTTTGCATGCAATCAAACTATTTGAGAGGCCGATAGCAAGGAAAGAAAAATATGAAATTACTAAAGAGTCATAAATACGGGCAAAAAATGGCACATAAAAAATGAGAGCAAAAATATACAGGCTATACTATGACCAATGCCTCACTCTTTCTGGTTATATGAGGTTAAAATACCTATTTTGACTTTAACTAATGTAATTTATAAGAAGGGCAACTAAATGTATCTTTCTCCTATATCGTGATATAATATCGATATCGTCCGGACAGTGGAAAATATTGTGATTTTTGCTCATATTGCCCACCCTTAGTGTCAGGTTGTCGGTTTGTCAGTTGGTCAAAGTTATGCAAATTAGCATTTGACTGATTGAGTGACAGGTGATTAGCTGTTAAAGGTTCTTGTCCACAGCAATTATGGAGTCATGTTCACTTCTAACTTCATTTTGCGGATGATGGTGGTGGTGGTGGTGGGGGGTGCTTTAGGTCTAGCCAATTCACTTTGCTGGCCATTTAGTTTCGGTCCAATCGGTCCAATCTACATAAATGAAATGGTGTTTTTTTTTGTTTTGTTTTTTTACTTCACTGTCCTGAACTGTTCTCCCCCTGCAGCTTAAAGTGAAGGTGTCCACAGAGGTGGCCATTACAAACATGGACCTGTCCATAGTGGATAAGGACCAGAGCATTGGCACAAAGACCACCAGGTAAGAAAGAGAAGTTAATTATTTTGAGAAGTGAATAGACATTTAGACAAATACAATCTGCCTGACGAAGTACGTTGTTGTATGAAATTGGTTTGGAATGCCGTCTTAGGCCTTGAAACTAGTTTGGAGGGATTCACCTATTTGGTTTAATATATTTGTAATCTTTTGAACTCTTATAATCCAGGGTGGAATACCCCTCTAAGTCCAGGGAGTCCTTCACGGCTGACAGCCACCAGAACTTTGCCATGGCCTTCCAGCTGGTTGATGTGAACACTGGGGTGGAACTTACCCCTCATCAGGTTTGTTATCATGGGTCTACCTGTGGGACTGTTTATGCTTCATGCTCTCCCTGACCCACTGGCAGGAAACCGAGCATCACTTTGCTACAAATGTACAATTATCAAAGCTAAAGTTTTGGTCTTTTTTGTTTTCCAGACTTTTGTCCGACTGCTCAACCAGAAGACGGGCCAGGAGGTCGTGTTTGTGGCGGAGCCCGACAGCAAGAACCTCTACAAGTTTGAGTTGGACATGGCGGAGCGCAAGTCTGAGTTTGACTCCATGTCGGGCACCTACTCCCTGCACCTCATGGTGGGAGACGCCACCCTGGAGAACCCCATTCTGTGGAACGTGGTGAGCACTCTTGACACGGGATCTTGGATGATTTGAGGGTGCTACGGCGACCCCATTGAGCTCCGGTCCGTCGGGAGAGTCGGACCAGCTTGGAATCCAGTGATGTTTCACAAACACCGACTCCCATCTCTTTTCAATTCTAGTAGCTACCTAAACATGTAAAGCCTTGACATGCTCTAACGCCGACCCTTTGTTCACCCAACCAGGCGGATGTGGTTCTGAAGTTCCTGGACGAGGAGGCCCCGGCAGTCATCCAGCCCAAGACCCTCTATATCCCCAAGCCAGAAATCCAGGTAACACGTTGTCAGGGCGTGGCTCTGATCTGATCGGCTTGTTGTTCGGAACGACGGGAGGGCTTGTAGGCCTTGGCGTATGTTTGATCTCTTGGGGGGGGGGGGGGGGGGGGGGGGGGGGGGGGGGGGGGGGGGGGGGGGGGGGGGGGGGGGGGGGGGGGG